>JAULJZ010132948.1:0-10853 GCA_032270985.1 Heliamphora pulchella | reverse complement strand
TTCCAAAAATAAAACTATTATCTTCTAAATGATATTTCTTCCCTAAAGAGATTATTACCTTCTAAAAAAATTATTATCCTATTAAATTACTTATTATTATTATTTTTAAATTTAAACTTAATGTTAGCATAAAACTTATTATAATCTTATTATTTAAACTTAAATTTTTTGCTTAACTTAAAATCAAACTTACTTAGGTTTATTATTATAATAAACTATCACGCATTAGCCATGAATTATATACTCCACAACAAAATGATTAATTTCTATTTATTATTATTTATTAAATATTATTTAATAAAAAAAATCTCAAAAGTTCGGGTCATTACAAATTTCTTGTCATGCAACATAACACAAGCCATTTCTTGAATAACTCGATTTTTTCTTTCAGCCACCCCATTTTGCTGAGGAGTCTTGGGGGTAGAGAATTCATGATATATACCTAACGATTCACAGAAAGGCGTAAAAACCAAAGTTTTCAAACTCCTTGTCATGATCAGACCGAATGCGAATAACAGAATTGGACGACTTGTACTTTTCATTTTGACACTAAAGAACAAGAGTTTTGAAAACACTAAAAGTTTTAGACTTCTCTCTCAAAAAATTAATCCAAGTAAAACGAGAGAAGTCATCAACAACAACAAAGATTCACTTTTTCTTTCCTCAGCTGTCAGTCCTAGTGGGACTCATCAGATCCATGTGAATCAATTCAAGAGGTGCTTTGGTGCCTAAGGTGTCTGTCTTCTTATGAGGAACTCTGGTCCGTATTCCTATTTGGCACGCACCACAAACACAGTTTAATGGGTCACCCAACTTGGGAACTCCTCTGATCAACTCTTTATAGGCAATTTTTGACAAATTCTTGTAATTAACATGACCAAATCTCCGATGCCACAGATCAGCATCATTGATATTGACAGAATTACATATCTCAACATTTAAAGGAATAATACCATAACAATTGTCAGATGTTCTAACCCCATGCATTACAGTTTTTACTTTTTTATCCAAAATAATGCAATTATTTTTTTGAAAAATGCACCTCTTGATGAGTGTCACACATCTGAGTAATACTCAAAAAAATTGCCTTTAAACCATCAACCAGAAGGACATTCTCCAATTTCGGTAAACCAGGGATAGAAATGGAACCCTTCTCAATAATTTTGGTTGAGTTACCATATCCAAAAATCACCATCCCACCGTTATAAGTCTCAAGAGTCGCAAATAAGGATCTCCTGACATGTGACGAGAACAACTACTATTCAAATACCACATATGTGAGTTTTGAGCTCTCATAACAGTCTGAATCACGTAAGCCTTTAAATCTCTAGACCTAACCTAGACTTTTCTAGTTCTCACGGGAGCCGACTCTTTAGGATGAACAACATGTCTTTTAGGTTGTGAGGGTCTTTCAAACTCAACAAGATAGTTCATATAAGGTATACCATGCAACCTAAAATATTGTGGTCTGATGTGACTTATCATTCCACAGTAATGACAAATAGGCACAAACTTCTTATCTGACATGGACAAACGGTGCAACAACTTACACTGAGGACGAATGTGACCCACTATGCCACAATGATAACAGATAAGAAGAGAGCTAGATTTTCTTACCTTCTCACGTTGTTTGGTGGCCTTACTTGTCAAGTTGTTTCCACTTGTCTGTATTTTGGAGAATTCATCATTTTCATTGCTTTTGACACTCGCCCCTTCAACTTGCTTGGCTTTTACAAACCTTGGAGCTGCTTTGAGTTTTTCAGTTAACTTCTTATTTGTGGAAGTACCTGAAAATCTCAGTCCAGCTTTGTCACTTACTACCTTCTAATCTCCGAGTAATCCCTCCAATGCAATTGAACCTGCATTCCAACACTTAAGAGTAACATTAGCATTGTTCAATTTGTTTTCAAGATCAGTTATTTTATTCTCTAACTCAGACATTCTAAAAGATTTATCATCGTTTAACAGCATGAATCTTTTCTTATCTTGTTTACAGTTTTCCAAAGTGATGCACAAGACATTCAATTCATTTTCAAATCTTCTTCTTTTACTTGAGCCATCAGAAGCTCTTGCGTAAGTTTCTCTTTCTCATTTTCACAAGTTTTAAGTTGAAACACAAGTTTTGCACATTTCTTAATCAACACATAACTCTTTTTGTAGAGCTTATTGTAAGCTACTTGGAGGGTGTTACTGTCTTCCCATTCAACAATTATTATGTTTGATTCTTCTTTCTCACCTTCACTCACAGTTTCATCTATATCAGTTTCACTAGACTCCTCATGAACAGAAGCAACAAAAGCAATAACATGATCATCAATTTCATCACTCAACTCAGGTTCACTTTCATCATCCCAAGTTACAGTAAATACTTTTTGCTTCTTTTTCATATTGTTAGGACATTCCTGAGCAATGTGCCCAAATCCTTTGCACTTATGACACTAGGGACCAGGGATTTGAGATTTTTGCCTCTTTTTGTCAAAGAATTTGGGTCCATTTTTAGGTGTGTCGTTCCTAAAACGCTTATGTGATTTATCATCCTGATTAGACTTCTTGTTTTTCCAAAACTTTTTATACTTTTTAACAAACATGGCCATCATCTCAGAATTAAAATCTTCATCAGAATCACTTGCAAACTCTTGAGCTGATGTGAAGGCCAAATTTTTTGAAGCTTATGATTTTGAAAATTTAGCTCGTAAGTTTGCAAGTTTCCAACCAAACTTTCAACTGTAATAGACTAAATGTCTTTGCTTTCCTCTATTGCAGTATCCTCTAGTTTAAAGTGTTCGGGGAGAGATTGCAAAATTTTTTGAACAATTTTTGAGTTAGAGATCTTTTCACTAAGATTAAAAGAAGCGTTAACAATGTCACTTAACTTAGTGTAAAAATCGTCAAACTTCTCGTCTTCTTTCATACGAAGGGTTTCAAAGTTAGTAGTAAAACGTTGAAGTTTGAAGATTTTTACAGTTTGAGTTCCTTCATAAGTAACGTGAAGGATGCCCCACGCTTCTTTAGCCAAGTCACATGTGCTTATTCTACGAAATTCTTCATGTGTGACTCCACTAAAGATAGCGTTCATAGCCTTACTATTCAACCCGACATTCTCAAAATCAGTTCTTTCCCATTTAGCCTATGGCTTAGGGACAGTTGCACCATTAACAACCATAGTAGATAAGCATACCCCTCAGTGACAGCTAACTAAACTCTCTCATCAATAGACTTAAGAAACGCCCTCATCCTAACTTTCCATAAAGGGTAGTTAGATCCGTCAAGAAACGGAGGTCTGCCGGTGGATGCACCTTCTTTCAGATAATTCATATGTGTAAATCAGACAAAAATAAGAACTAGGACCGACAAGAATCCTGCTCTAATACCAATTGAAAAACAGTTTATCCTTTTGAAAACACAAAATTAAACCTTTTAGTTTGATTTATGCGTATGGATTAAACAAAAAAGAACAAACAAATCACCAATAAAAGCCTCACACGACAGCGGTAATTTACGTGGAAAATCACAATCGGGTAAAAAACCACGGGACTTTACCAAGTTCAAAAGACAAGTACTATATGAAAATTTTGGTTACAAGAAACTCTTACAAAATCTAGTTGAATCGTCAACCTATTACTAAAAGTCTTTTTGCCGAATCCTCGTACACCAAATTCGTCTTCATCCGCTGTCGAAATCCTCCTTCGGTCTTCTTGCTTGAGAATCCTCTCAAGACTCTTAACTTGTTGTAGTATAGGTCTCCTTGAAGAATGAATGAGTCACCTCTCTGATCTCTTCTCACGATCCAATAAGATTCTTCAAGTCAATCTACTTCAAAGCAACAGTCCTCTAGGCATTTCTCGTGTTTCTGCCCACCCTCACAAAGCTGCCCCCCAATTAATAAAACATCACAACTAACAGACTAACCCTAATAGCCTACTAAAAAAGCATTCCGCAAAAAAGACCGATTGAATGGTTAATCACCGCTCGAGTAGTTCCACACACTTGTTGAAACTGCACAGAAAAGGAAACACCTGGGAAAAAGGACCGATCGAGCGGTCTAGGCACCGCTCGAGCGGTTGAGAATACTTTGCAACCAGAACTCAACAGTGAAAACCTATTTCCTGTAAATTCAACAAGAATACTTCCACAAGCAAAAATGAATAATGTCCTGAAAAAGAAATAACTGTCACAAATTGCCAAAACAGAAGAAAAGGCAAAAACACATAAGGGAAGAAAAGCCTAACATTCCCAATTTGGTGACCATTTTTAATATTTTTTATTTTTTTATCCCTAAAGGTAGAATATTTTTGCATACTAAGTCTCCTTCTGAAAAAACATTTCCTTTCACGTTTTTATTAAAGTGCTTTGGATTTATGTTTTTTTCTAGGCTTGAATATGAGTTAATGCTTTCAATCTATTTCCTTCAATCTCTTCTAATTCTATAGTCATACCCTTATTATATTGATCAACATGCATATGATTATATTGGACCAATTTATGTAATTGAACAGTAATTTCCATAGATAAAATGGCATCATGTCCATACACCAAATCAAATGGTGTGATTTGTGTGCTATCCCTTCTAGAAGTTTGATAGGACTACAGTATTTTCGAAAGCAATTCGTGCTATCGCCTTGTATTATTTTCAATAACCTTCGACAATGTGGATTTTATGATTTTATTAGTCATTTTAGGTTGCTCATTTGCTTGAGCATAACATGCTGTTGAATTAATTATTTTAATACTATATTCTCAAACAAACTCTTTTATTTAATTGCCGTTAAAGATAGTTCATTGATCCACAATTATCGGCTGTGGAGGTCCAAACTTATGGACTATATGTTTTATAAAATGAATAACACCCTGTTGTGTTACATTATGCATTGGAATTGCTTCAGACCACTTAGTAAAATAGTATGTGGCTACTATAATATAATTATGTTATTTTGAAGAGGGTAGATAAATTTGGTCAATCAAGTCCATTGCCCATCCCCTAAAGACCAAGGTTTTACAATTGAATGCAATTGCAAAGTAGATATCATTTGAATAGGTCTATGCTTTTGGCAACTTTGACATTCACTTGCACAAGATAAATAGTATTTTCTAATTGTTGGCCAAAATATTCGTATTTTCGAATTAGCTATCTCATTTTCTCTCCTTCTTGAGACGCACATATCCCTACATGTATTTCAGCCATTATTTTCATAGCATCTAATTAGCTGACACACAATAATGTTATTCCATTCGATGATTTTTTGAACAAATCATCTCCTAGAATTACATAATTAACAAACCTATATTTTGTTGTTCTGTCAATTTTTATAGAAGGATCATGTAAGAACTTCACTATTTTAGTTCTCCAATCTTTCTTTGCCATTTCTATATGAAAGATCTCTAATTTCTTTTTTCGCCATTGGAAAATTGACAATTCTCTTCTCTGTATTCTAATCAACCTCGCTTAATCCTTTTGGAATTTTTATTCCAAATGTCATTTGTGCCAGTTTATTAGCTTCCACATTTTCTAAGCAAAAAACATGTTTAAATTGAACTTCTATAAAGTTCAAAACTAATTCTTTGACTCTTTTCAAGTAACCATTCGATATTTGGTTATGACATTGGTAATCTCCTATAACCTATCGAATTACCAATTGAGAATCTCTTAGTAACGATCACATGAGTAAACTCTAAAGCTAGTTCAAGTCCTATAATCTAAGCTTTGTACTCAGTTTGATTATTTGAAATAACTTGATCTTTATTTAGTTGGAAAGCAAACTGAAATATTTTTTCATCAGGAGATACAAGGACAACTCCTGCCCCTACTCCGTGTTCAATTTTTAACCTGTCGAACATAAGTTTTCAGGATTCTATTTCTATAAGATTTATTTCAAACAAGTAATTTTTGAGTGGTATGTTTGGATGATCTACTAGAAAATCATCCAAAACCTAACCCTTAATTGCCTTTTAAGGAACATATATAAAATAGTATTCAATCAAGGTAAAGATCCATTTTTCATGTCTACCTCTTAAGATAGGTTTTGATAACATATGCTTAAGGACATCATTTTGTGCTATTATGTATACAGTCGAAGGTAATATGTAATGTCTTAACTTTATTGCAGAAAAATATAAAGTTAGGCATAACTTTTTGATAGAAGTACACTTTATTGCATTGTTATTTAATTTTTTACTTAAATAATAAATGGCTTACTCATGACCTTGTTCATTATATTGTGATAATAGACTTCATAACGGTGATAATTCGCAAAAATATATAATTTTAATGGTTTGCCTGATAATGGAGGCATTAAAATTGGAGGTTTACTTTGGTGAACCTTTATTTCATCAAAAGCTTTTTGGCGTTGAGGTTCCCAAACAAAATCATATTCCCCTTTTAATTTTAGTAAAGGAGAAAAGACTAAAGTTTTTCTGCTAAGTTTGATATAAACTTTCTAAGAAAATTTATTTGACCTAGGAATCTTTGAAGTTTTTTATTTGTCGAGAGACTTTTAGCTCCTAGAATAGCTTTTGTTTTGTTTGAGATATTTCTATCCTTCTTTTATTACTAGAAATCTAACAAATTAGCTGTTGACACTCTAAATACAAATTTTAATGGATTCATCTTCAAGGGTTGATGTGTCATCCTTTTGAATTGTGACATTTTAGATAACATTCAGATCGACAAAATACTATCAGTGTGGAAAAGAAAAATAAATCATCCAATAAAAGCTAAAAGTACTATAATGTATCAATATTACATTCCGAAGAAAAGAAAGTCATAAAAGCAACAAAAAAAGGTTTCCCATTAAAGATACCAAAAAAGGGTAACAAAAAGCCATAAAAGAAATTACGAATTAGCACACGCGAGCTAGTGTTCCATAAAATCTTCTATGTAGTTGGTGGCAGCCTCATTCGGCTTATTGAAATTGGACATGAAATTCCATGGGTTGCAAGCCCAATAGAAACTGAAATATATACAAGTATTTAACAGAATAATATGCTAAATAATTCACCGAGCACCAAATAGGATATGTTTGATAAGATTTATGATAATATTTCTTTTAATCTTACACACGGTGATTATAAAGTATAAAACTAAGTTCAACTGGCTATAAGAATCATACTAACCCCGATCAAAGAACATGACTAAGTCTATCGACCAAAAGGCGTTCCTTCAACCACAGTGATGTCATCATCATTGAATTAGTTATCCAAATGTGACATCCAATGGGTAAGGGCATGGATTACATCACTTCAGACCTTTGAATTTCAAGTCAAGGTCTAGTATGTGATTTATATGATCCACCATCACCACATGGTACCATGATATTCCCGTATACTATATTTTCGTTCGCTCATGTTCCTATTCGCCACCCTCTTGTACGTACACTTAACTGAGGTACATAGCTAAAGACGTGGCACGACTCAAGACGTGACATGGCTCAAAACATCATGGACCTATCCCATTATTCTAAACACCATTTATTTTTGATATTCCGATTGAGAAGGTGTGATCCTCATAACCCAACCCCATCAATTTAAGTATGCAACATCACGGTTATGAAGAAATATTCTAACGTATCATGGGAAAATGAATCTCGACTTAAGAAATAATATTAACATGGGAAAATAATTCTTGTTATCATGCCTATCACACGTTTTACAATACTAGTCAATAAACAATTAAGTAAACACAATGTCATGTCACATACATGCATTAAATTAAAACTTCACATATTAGCATGCTATAAAGTCAAAATAATGCATGAAAAACTAATAAAGTTAAAAACATAAAATCCACATTGATACACCAAGGGGCCTAAAATCACAACAGTATTGTTTTACAAATTCAGCCTTCGTTAAAAAGGGTTTAAAAATAGTAAACTTTCATTAAAATTTCCAAAAATTTGTGATTAACTAATTTCAAATTTCATCTATATTTTTCATAAATAAAACTTTTCCCACTTTGTCCTCTAAACCTGATTTTATTTAAAATAAGAAAAAATGACAGATTTGGACTAACTTAAAAATAGGTGATAGAATTGTGAGGATTGTATACTAAAAACCAGTTTTTGAATTTTTGGTATTTAATTTTATTTATTAATAAAATTAATTTTTTTATTTTATGA
The DNA here is from genome assembly GCA_032270985.1 of Heliamphora pulchella. Lineage (NCBI taxonomy): Eukaryota > Viridiplantae > Streptophyta > Magnoliopsida > Ericales > Sarraceniaceae > Heliamphora > Heliamphora pulchella. The sequence goes on along the minus strand of JAULJZ010132948.1, from coordinate 2,742 downwards.
TAATCTCAATGAGCAAATGTATGTGTTTACATTATTTATTTAATGTTGTCCATGTGTGTCTTTTATTCTATATAGTATTTAATTTGGTGTGTAGAGTTCGACTTATACATAAAAGACCGAATTACCGGTTCTTGTAGAATATAAGTTTTTGATTCACAATTTTAGATAGAATTAGATACACCATCAGTAGGACTGTATGGCAGTATTTTAGTAAATCTGTTTTGATTATGAAAAACGGTAATTGTTTCGATAATTGTTCTACCTTATTGTGTTAGTACACTTTGTGTATATTGAACAGAACCGCATTGGAGTAATTAATTTTATACTAACTATATAAATTAATTTACATCACATGGTTATTATGAGTGCTTATACTCTTAATCCCGAAATAATTGTGAGACACGTATATTTAATGTTCATTATTTTAATTCATTAAAGGGTGCAGTCTTTTACAGGTCTATAATCCTGGTGAATTGGATAACGGCATTATTTATATTGTAGATATTAATTATTGATGAAATTCATGTCCCCTTATCGGGATTGATGATGCCCCAATAAGAAAACATATAAGTTTTGACCGTGCCAAACCCTGCAAGTGGATTTTATAATCTAGCATATCAAATAAGTTAAGCGAAAAGTCTTAAGGATTTTTCGAAGAAGCCGAATAAATAAAAATGTCAATATTTTAATTTAATCAGTAGGTATCTATAATCTTAATATAGAAGAGAATAAATAAGTATTTAATAATAGTAGCTCGAATAATTCGGTGTTGAGAATAAGACTAAGAGTGCAATTATAATTGTTTAGTGGAATGAATTATAATTAATATTTTTATGAAATTATTTCTGGTTTGAGGTAAAAATTTATAATTACATTAGGAGTCCACGTCTTATTTACCCTACAAGTCCTTGCTGTAGTCTATAAAAGTGCAGTTATAAACCCTAGTTTCACAATTCAGTTAATTGGCTTCAAGACTAAGATTATCACATATCTGAAAACCTACGTCTAATCAATAAGGGTTTTGAAGAACACGAAGAACGTAGCTCATACTATAATCGTGATCTTGAAATTCGAGAATATAGCAGAAGGCTTGATTGGCAAATTAACTGCTAGTCAAACATCGCGGCAACTTTTTGACAAAAGATTGTTGTAGTAAATGAAATCAGATCAACCAGATTTTGAAGGTATAATTCAATTCTAACTTTGGAAGTTATACCGAGTTTATGTTTTTGATTGTTCTATATTAAAAAGATTTAATCTGGAGCCTATTTTGGCACTTTCCTGTCCGATTTTTTGTTTTTGTACTTAAATCATATATATCATCTAAGGATCTTGGTTTCATGCCCAACAAGAATTTATCACCTTGATTTAAAAATCCAAACGGTGCCCCTTGTCACGTCCCAAAACCTGGGGTCATGTGAAAATTCACCAAACACCGATTTTATAAAAATATAAGTTTTCATATAATGAAATCCGCCTGTTAAAACCAATAGAATACCCAACAAAATTATTTTTCATAAATAAATAACATACAGTTCCAATATGCATACAATATATAGTCTTATGGCGTACAAAACCTGCCTTCAAGAACAGACATACCAAAAAGGAAAAACTATCAAAAGTTTTCCGCCACCGCGGGCACCACCAAAGCAACTCCTCATCCACATTGTCACCTAAAAATGGTTTTACAGAAAATCCTACTCGTGAGCCGAAACCCAATAGAAACAGACTATAAAATTATAAAGCATGTAAGATATACAATCATATAGAGTGAGAGCTAAACTCAACCAAAAAGCCACATAACATGTTTTTTTGCCATAAATCCTAAGTTTTCCCATCAGACTCCGCGAGTCTCCCAAAATGGTTTTATTAACATAAAATCCCCATTTTCATCCTTCAAACCCTGAGTTGCAAATAGTGCAAAAATCAACCGCAGTTAAAGAAAAACAGTAACTAAATATTGTTCCCTCACGGAATGTACCATCGTGAAAAAAGAAGAATAATATGATCCTATGTACCGACTCCATCACAAGGGGACAGAGGTAACAACTATAAACTCATGTCCATTACCCTAGACCCTAGCCGTTCAAGACTCGCTAGGTAATGACAAGTTCTATATGGAGCACCACGACGTAAATGCTAACTTTACGGGCAACAACCCGAGGGACAAGAGTACCCAAAATAACCTTCATTACGGGAATTATCCCGAAAGATAACAAAGGTACCTACTCTGCACACGTTTCTGGACTTTCACCGAGGACAACTCGTGCCAAATACACATCATCCCGACACATTTAGATAATCTTCTAAAAATCGAACCGTAAATCGACTACAAAAATATTTCAAAAATGTGCATTATACATGTATATATAGATCCATCCATCAACATGGAGATCAACAAAATATTACCAAAATATGTTTCCCTGTTTTCAATAAAACGTTCAAAAACTGAGACTCAATCCCGAGAGTTAGCTCCAAATCTCCAAAACATAAAAAGAAATGTCAAGATATTTCATCTAAAACCGTCGTTTTCAAGAACACCCTTTGAAAACCATCCATCCACACGTCATATACGGTAATAAACCAAGAAAATGTAGAAATCATGCTTTTTACCAGGAAAAACAAGATTTAAACATAAATATGACATTTAATGTATTTTTTACCTGATGAAAACACATACAATTGTATAATACACCCTCATACAGCAGGATAGTCTAGAGTCCTACGTCGTTGGGTCAAAAC
>JAULJZ010132937.1:0-10854 GCA_032270985.1 Heliamphora pulchella | reverse complement strand
GTGGATTGGTATATAAGTTATGATGTTGGTGCTATCTTGAAGATCCTAAAGAGAAAAACTTGGTTTTGTTTGGAGTGAAGATTGTGTTTGGAGTGCAGATTGTGAAGTATAAATGTACTGGGACCGAAAGAATGTGCTATGTGATGCGAAACAAACGGAATCAATAGTAAACTCCCATGTTTCCTTGACTCACCTTTATAGAAGCTTACAAAGTCGCTAGTTTGTAGGTATTGTGTTTTTTGGATTGTCACTTTTACGTAATTAGACGGAATTAGACTGGTCCTAGAATACATTGTTGTTTTCTTGCGTTTGATGATGGAGATATATTTGTATGCGTGACACAACCCTGAAACAGTAATTCAGGATTATCCATAAGCAGTTCAATTTGGTGATAAGAGAATTAATGTCTTTTATACTCTACTTAAGCATGCATATTATGTCAAAGAAGATTTGGTATGAAGCCTTAGAGCTTACGTTAGAAGAGCAAATGGGAACCCATGTTGTATGTCTTAGGTCTTAACTGGCCAAGTTTGTGTCTTTAGGATTGAATCAGTCGTGCCTACCTGATATAAAGAACATTAATCTTATGCGAACAGATTTCATGCTATAACCAACAGGTGGGCCTTATATAGTATCTAGAAGATGGGTTTATAGTATCTAGAAGATGGGTTTATAATAAAGTCGAAGTAACTCGAAAGAGTATGGAATCATTGTTTTCTTTGGTGACTTAGAGGTCACAGGTTCGAGGCATGGAAACAGTCTCTTGCGAATGCAAGGTAAGACTGCGTATTATTAAATCCATCGTAGTCCGCACCTTCCCCAGACTCGGCATATGTGAGAGATTCGTGCACCGGGCTAGCCTTTTAGGTAAGATTGGTGAAAAAGTTAAAAAGCCAAAGGATTGAACCAAGATGGGGGTGAATAGGCCAATAAAAATTAATTTTTCTTTTTAATAAAAGTTTTGGTTCTTTTAAAGGCAAAGATACAAACAAAAAATACATCCACCAAAAACACAAAAAATTTAATGTGGAAACTCTAGGGTATACTCCCGAGATAAAAATCACGACACCAACATACAATAATCTATTATGAATCAATAAGGGTACAAGAAACACAACGAGAAAGGGATTATAACCATTACCCCAAGTAGACCTAACTCCGCTTCTTAACTTAGCTCCCCGTGCACCTTATCGATTCCATAGCAACCACGAGCTCAACGACCCGATCTCCATTTGATAACGGCTCCGAGTTAACCCGGTCAAGTATGTGAATGATGTGAAGATAAGTGTATATAAAAAATGTGATTTTATGGAGAATACACAATCTAAGGTGTTTGAAATACTCTTGAATGCACTTAAATACACTTAGGTTGCTACAAAATGGAGTAAAAATAAAGGAGTAAATGCTATGCACTTAGAGAGAGAAAGCAGCCTCATTAAATGTTCAAAAGACGCTCCTTTAACCTAATAGACGAAACTGCTAAACTTAAATACCAAACAGGCCTCAACCAGCATTAGTTGATGAAATGAGTCTGGGCGCTCAAGCGCCTAGCAAGCGCGCATTAGCGCTCAAAAGGGCTCAAGCGCTTTGCAATTGCCTTCAAGCGCTCTCATGAAGCCCTTAAGCGCATTGCGAGTGCCTAGCGAGCGCTACCCTCTAGAAAAATGAGGGGCACCAAGGGCGCTCAAACATCTAGCGAGCACCCTAAGAGCACTTAACACTGGAAAGGTGGTCAAAGGGGTGCTCAAGCACCAAGCGAGCACTGAGCGAGCGCTGCTCTCTAGAAGAGAGGCACTCAAGCACTAAACAAGCGTTGAGGGGCGCTCAAGCGCTCTATGAGCGCCAAAGAGGCATAAGCCCAAGGCAGCCTTAGAAACCATGCATGCAACATAAAATGCTTTTTTATGCAGGTTACAAACTAAACATGCAATAATTGTGCATAAGTGAGGCCATATACCTTGTTGGGGTTGCCAAAAGAAGTCTAGCAAGTCCACTGGTGCTAAGTCCGACGATGAGGAGAGCGGAGACACTAGACAAACCCTTCGACCACATAAAACAAAATAGGAGTACAAACTCCGGTGGTTTTCTCGAAGACCAGAAATAGCCAACTATACTAACCGTGCTGTTTAGGTTTTGTGTTAAATTTTTCTAAGTTTTTTCAAATACATCTAAAAAATAGAAGCCAAGTCTGGTGGCATGCAAAAGGTTCTCTAAAAGTTGGTGCCTGAGTTTGAAATATAAAAGGCGTGGCATGTCGAAAATACAAAAGTCAACATCATAGGAAGACTTTTTGAATTTCAAACTAAAGGCAATATCTCATTTCAATTTGCATGCATGTTTCTTCAAAAAGCAAGAAAAATGGTTTTAAGTCTAAAAACGTGCATCTCTATGTTTGGTTCAAGTTCTACATCCAACCTAACATGGCATATCCTACAAGTAGAGAAGGAAATGGACTTATAACATTGTTCTAGTTAGAAAGATGGATGCTAACCTCCGCAGAAGAATCTCAGGTTCCACCCCCTCGTCCTTTAGGGTATATCTTCTCATTCCTCGAGCATCCATACAGTGAGCGACCGAAGCATAAATCAAAGGATCAAATGGAGCAAGAGGACCCTCGTCAATCCATATAGTTAGAAAGATGGATGCTAACCTCTCTGCATGTAACTCCACTGTTGCATGTTCTACCGTCTGTACCACGGCCCACTCTGCCTCAGCCGCTAATGCCTCCATCCCTCCCACAGAAGTAGAAGGTTGTGGGTTTGACACCCCACTAGTAGGAACACTAGACCCTGCACCGCTAATGGTGCCCATAGATGTACTGCCTGTAGCGGCAAGACCTTGGCGCGACCTAAAATCATCGCCTCCTTGTCCGTAACCCACTATAAACAGAGAGGGAAGGAACAGCAGAGTAAACATCATCAAGAACACGAAGAAAATCTCCAAAATAACGTCGTAAAACTCGAAGAAGAGTGAAAAAACTTGAAGATCCCGAGAGAAACCAAGAGAGAAAGAGAGAGGAGAGAGTATGCAAAGTGATTTGCCCCTTTCGCTTTAGAGGCTTTATAGAGCCTTGAGATGTTGCGGTCACAAACTCCATTTGCCGCAACCGCAAGTGTTTTTGAATCGATACATTGCAACCGCAAACTCTGTTTGAAAGATTCCTTACGACCGCGACCTACTCCAAATGTCACATCACGCCTGTATGGCCTGGACCATGCAACCGCGAACTTTAAAGTTTGCGGTGACCATTGGTTTTTCCCATCTTTGGCAATTTTTGAGTTTTTACGATTGACTTTGGGTGTTTTGTCCGTAAAAATGTTATTTTAAGGTCTTAACTCAACCTTTTAATTTCATTTTTATTTCATTTATCTCGTCAAAATTTTTAGATCTTAACTCAACCTTTAAATTTGTGTTTTATTTGTAAAGATGTTATTCTAAGATCTTGACTCGACTTTTAGGATTTGTGGCTCTTCGTTTTGCATAATGCATTATGCATTTTATCTATTTACATCTTTCGCATTGCCACAGAACTACATCTTTGTCTAATTCCTTGCAAAATGGTACGTAAGCAGCTCGATAGAAATTCAAGTATGACCACCTTCATATGTGTGCTTGAGTGTTTTTTAACCTAAAATCTATAACTCGGTCCAAAGGGATTGTCTCTAAAGTTTTGACACAACTCGCATCTCGCATTGTCGTGCAAGTTGTGTCAAAGAGAGACAACTGTAGACAACCCGATTTGACCTAGCCGGATCTTAGGTATATCTGGGTGGACTCAATGATAAAAACCAAAAGAGATGATACTCAACAGTCTTCAAACAATCACCGAGGAACGATCTTGGCTCAGTATTCTAGAAAACCTCACAAACTTTTAAGCCACAAACTTCGTTATTCACGGCCGCGTTGATAACTCACCAACTTTGTTGCAGTCGTTCCTTGTTCTTTGCAACCACAATGTTGTTTATTTCGATCATGAATTGAAGCTCCAAGAAACCTTAAAATTTCTTGCGATCGTGCATTTGTTCCTTGCGACTGCAAACTTCGAGAACTTAGCAATGGAATCTTCTATTCCCTCTACGTGTTAGCGTGCAAGTGGATGTCACCCCACGTTCTTTCCCTATAAATACAGGCCTCCCGGGTTTGTTTTTTAGGTGGGTCAACTCTCACCTGTGGAAACTCTACCAAAATATAACCCGATGCACATATTTCCTTCATTTCGAATCCTCAAAGTGCTGAACTCGAATTGTTTTCGGTGATTTAGAGGATTGAGAGACGAGTGGATTACTCCTACATTGAGGATTACACCCAAATTGCTGCTTCACAAGTATAATTCGCTTTATAGGTATAATCGTGGAAAGGCCAAAATTAGGACTAATTATTTGAATTTAAGTTCATTAATCACATTTTTATGATATTTTCCTTAAAACTCTTTTGATTGTTTATCGTGATTTTGATTCAAAAAGTCTAAAAAAAATTTCTGTAATTCTATTGAACACATTGTATGCAAGCACTCAACTCACTGTAGTTCAAAAATTCAGTAAACAGTGTACTCAAACTACACAACCGTAATAATTGATATTGCGAGCATAAAATTTGTGCACTGATATTGTTGCGGCCATGATATTATTATTCACGACCACAAACTTTGAAGCATCGTGATCTTTGCTACCATGACATTGTTAGTCACAACCGCAAACTTTATACACCACCAATAGCTTAATTTTGTTGTTCTAGCATTCTATTTCATATTCTGTTGTGATTTTGATAATTTTAGCACATTTTGATCAGTGTAGATTTCAAGAATGATTAGTGATTAGGATCTTTTTCCTGCTTAGAATACTGAAACTCTTTGTTATGCTTTTTATGTTAATACAATAGTATGCATTTTATTATTTGATTTTGACTATTCTCTCTCGGTCGCCATTTTTTATATTTCCATGCATTTGAAAAATTCAAAGCTAAGACCTAAAGGCTAGGCAAAACGGGATTCTTAACACATTTCCTAATTCTTACCTTAACCCGTAAACCCATTGTCTTTGATAACGAAAAGACTAGTGACCGTTTTTTTTTATTTATAAAAATCAAGTAGCGACTCTATTTTTCAAAAAGTAAAGAGATTTCATATTTTCAATATCAAAGGTTTTATTTTCTTTTTATAAAATCTTTTAAAAATAAATGAACTCTCTTTACGAACACCAAAAAGATAGCCATATGGTGAGCCGGGATTGGCCAAGCATCTCCGTAAAGAGTGGATCACGGGGAAACTGAACTCCAGCATCAATAACAGAGGCAATGGGGAAGGCCACTTCATTTCCCCTCCCTAAGATGGTTTTTCCTTGAGCAGTCTCGTCGTAGAAACGGACTATAACAGAGAAAGGGATGTTATACTTGGCACGTAAGGTGGCCAAGGCAATGGGAGTATTAACCTCTTTTACAAACTTTTCCTTCAAAAGAGAGATTCGAAGGTTCGATAAATAGAAAACGATCAAAAAAGGCAAAAACCTAAGTAAAAACCCAACCCATAAAAGGAATTAAGAGTTCTAAAGATGGGAGAGAAAAGAATCAAAACTAGAACTAAAGATAGTGACGATTAAAAGAAAGAAGCGAAAAAGAGTTTTTTTAGAGAAAAGAAGAGAAAACTTACGAAAATCAAAACTAGTGACGGTGGTGCGCGACGGAGGAACTAGACGCCTACTGTTGCTCACGGAGGAGATTGTGGTCGTCGGTGGTGGTTCATCGAAAAGGGGCAAATTTCAAGCAAGAAAGCTCTCGAAGAGTATGAAGTCGTGAAAGATGCAAATGAGGGCATGAGCCCTCATTATATAGACGAGGGAACCCTAGGGCCTTATGTGCCCAACGGTCACCTCAGGTAAGCGAAAGAACGTTTGCCCAATCTTGGGAATACGCAAATGCCGCTACGCGTTCCAATTATGAGTGACAAGTGGCAGAACTGAAGCGCCGCATTCAATATTCTGAAACGACATCTCCAATAACCGAGGCCGAAGTGGCCGTTCAAATTCAAGTCTGATTTAGCCGAATAGCATAAGAGACTTATTAGCTCCCCATATGCTGAGCAAGAAGAGAGCTGATGGGGCAAATGAAGGGGCCAAATTCAACTTGGACTAGCCCATTTGAGGCCTAATGAGATTTAAGAAGAAGGCCTTGATATATGGGCTATGAAGCCTAAAACAGGGACAACGACCCACATATGGCCAAGTAGTACATGGACAACTAGACAATGGGCTCAGTACAGACAAGATGACTAATCAGAATGAAATCAATTGCGTAGGTGAGCTCCTAGCATTAATGAAGGTAGTTGGCCGAACGCTGATCATTAATGAGGATAGCTTGACCGAATAAGGAACATTAAATGCGATTAGACTGGAACCATATAGTCGTTGATGGAAGCTTGGTTGAAAAGGTAGCATTAAATGCAATTGGATCGAGACCGTATAGCGGTTAAGTCGGATTATATGAGACTAATCCCGCTGCTTATAGGACATGGCCTATAACTGAACCAGCCAATCATGAGATCTAGAGAAAAGGTACAATCTCCAGTTCCTATAAAAAAAGTTAAAACTAAAAGCTAAATGTATGTGAAAACTTACCTTCTAGCGAAAAGTCTGTCAATTTAGTTATTGTCATTATCTCTCTACAAAAAACATTCTTAACTTTATCATTTGAGTGATTTTCGGTATTTGTCGCCGACCATTTCACATTTGCTGCTTTTTGTAGATCACTCAAATCATTTGAGGGATCGTTTGAGCTGAATATGACCCACTAAATAAATTCAATTACTGTTCAATCCACGTACGTACGTGCGTACATATATACATACATACATACATACATACATACATACATAAATGAAACTACCAAATGAAAATAGAATATCCAACGGAGTAGATTTCTATAAATGAAGGCAGAAATCAAACATTGAAGAAGATTTAAGAACAACCATAGATCAGTAATAGAGTTATGAGAATAATTGGCGTGAAGACAAGAAAGCTATGGACAAGACATTTCGCTGACTGAGATAGGGCTACAAATGTAATTTGAACGCCAAAAATAAAGAAAATGAAGGGCAATAATGGAAAACAAATAAAGGATAAAGAAGCAATTTCGATATGAAAACAGGACAAAAACAATAAACTGATATGAAGAAGCTGGCAACGGACGAGACAAAAGTTGGTAGAATTAACTTGGTAAGATGAGCTCACTATTTCTTAATAGGGATAAATATTATTATAATAAATAATTATTGGAATCGTGGAACCTGTTGGGTTATAACAAGGGGTGCTATTGGCACAAATTAGCTTTACTCAGGAATCTTATAATTTAATTGAAATCGTTTATTTTTTTTAACTCGAAAAGTAAGTAATTTATGCAAAAAATCAAGTTAATTAGACATTATTATTTACATAATCGAAACATGTTTGTCTTGAAAAAATTAATTGGCATATAAAATTTTAAGAATAAACAGTAAACAATTGTACTCCGATCATGTATCATATGATTAATAATATTTGATTGACTTAATTTTTTGTTTAAATTACTTGCTTGACGAGTTAAAATAAATAAATAATTCTGATCAAATTATAAAATTTCGAGTGAAGCCCATTTGTGCTCACAACACCCCTGCGTGACTTAATCACACCGGTTCGTAAGATCCAAAAATATTGAGGTATTACTAATTCGAGTCATGTCACTTATTCTTTTATTAGTAGATATAAATATGGCTTTCCAGTTTAATCAATAAAAAGTAAATATGTAAATTCTACATACCTACAAATAACTACCCACTGCCTATATAACTTTTCACTTATTATATAATTTATCAATTAAATTATTAAAAATTAATTTTATTTTTATCCCTCAAAATATTTGAAATTATAAAAATATATTATATAGCTCGTTTGGCAACTGGCTTTAAGCCAGGCCTTTTCACTTAAAGCCGGACTTTTTCGTTTAAAGCCATTTTAAGTTAAAAAGACGAAAATTTTATTTGGTTGGGATATAAGTGACTTTTAAGTTAAAATTTTAAAATGACTTTAAACCAAAGGCGAAAAATTTTGCTTAAGATTGTTATAATTTTTTAAAATTTATTTTTAGATAATTTTATATTCAATATCGATCTTATTTGATAAATTTTGACGAGTAAATTTTAAAAATATAATTTTTATTAAAAATAAATGTATATAATAAAAATTATTATATATTTTAAAAATATAAAAAATATATATGTAAAAAGCATAAAGCCTAAAAGTTTTTGAGTTAAAAACGAAATTTATTAATTTTTTGGGCTTTTAAGTAAAAAGACATAAAGTCAATTTTAAATCGACTGCCAAACTATATGAGCATTGGATTTGCCAAAAATCTAGATTCATTAAAGAAAAACTAAAGATTAGTGACTGGCACGTGAAGATTCCTGGGAAGATCTGAAATCTCATTTAGTGGAGAATGGATGATTTTTTAGAGTTTTAAATTTGCACTTATCTTAAATTTTTTTTTTTTTGACAGCTTTGTCAATACATATACACTTTTACACACTAAAATACCAAAAAACAAAAAACAAAAACAAAAATCAATTATTGAAAGTTCATTCCAATTATCCCTGTGCATGTAGGACTCGTAACATTTGCAAATTTCTCACGCATATAAAAAATTGAGATGAATTTTTGTGATTAATTTGTGAATTTTAAAGCATTTTCTTCACACCAATACTCAAGTTCTTTTTAAATAAAATGTTGAATCCACACGTTGGATTCGTGTGGATCTCACAAACAAGCCCTAAATTTGAGGCCCAAATGCAGTTCGAACGACACTACGTTCGAATCATACAGCAAAAACTAACAATTCAGACAACACTTTTGCAGACTTTGGTATCAAATTTAACAAGAAGCATGGGTCTTCTCAAAGGATATTTCGACATATTTTTTTAACAAATCCCAAGGCCAGACCTCTCGCAAGGGATGAGTTGCACGCTTATCGTGCAACCCTCTCCCCTATGGAAGCCGTGTTAGAGTCTGTGCACAAAATCTGTGCACACGTATCTATGCACCTTGGAGGGCTAGTACCAAAATATATAGCATACGACCACATGACATGTATCACGGTATATTATCCTTCCCTAAAAAAGAACTTTCAGAACAGATATATAATTATCTACGGCCCTTAGGCCCATTACAGGGTCCATCCCTAACTCCCCGACATTGACTGGCTCGGGACAGGCCGAGGCCCAATGGCCTAGTTCCGAGATCCAGACCATATGCTTAGCTCCGGGTGTCTACATCTAAAGAAGCCCGGGAGATCTTTCAGCCTCATCCTTAAAGTACAAGATTCACACAGCTTTACTTGGCTAGCTCGTAAGCATTAAGCTACATATTGCGGCGATAAGACACAAATCCATTGCCAAAATTAAAGCATATCAAACTATAAACAATGGAATTAATCACTTTTAAAACAATGTACGACTTGAGATCGGTGGTCCAACGGTGTTAGTTTACTCCCATAGGTTGAGATCCCCAAGATCAAGGGTGGATTCAACTCTCCAAGGCAGGGAAACGTATCTGCTAAAAAGATACTAGCACAAAAATTTACGAGTCTGCTTGAATTAGAGATATTTTCTCTAATAACAAACACGACATGAGAAAATTTTTTGAAATTCTTATTATTCAATAAATTAATACAACTTATTTATAATGGTAAAATTCTAAAAGAATCAACCTATTAAGGAAACTAAATTCTATAAAATCCCTAATTAATAAAAAAATTCCCAAAAAATAAAATCGTAACAAATCCATAATTAATAGAAAATCCCCCAAAAAATAAATTTGAAATCAACTCAAATTTGATTACTAAAAATATATAAACATGTGTCAAAACAGACGGCACAAAAAAAAACATTTTAAAATAAAATTATAACCAAAATTAAAATATCTTAAAATATTGCGTTCGTCGCCTTGACTCCGCATGGGCTGCTGCACTCTACTCTCGGTACAGCGTGACTCTGAATATTGGTTGGGGTGGTAAAACCATTCATCACTTTCCCAAAGAAACCTTCCTTAAACATATGTTCAAATACAATGACAATTCCTAAGAAGTTTATTCAAATAAGATATAAAGTACGATTTTTTCGAATTTATTACTCAAAAGATGCTTTCCAACTTGGTACCTTTGCTTGTAAATTACACTGTTACCCAACAAGAAGATTTGGGAAGCATACATTTATGATATAAAACCCAAGTAACAATTAATAGCTTGTGAGTCTACTTCAATAAATAAATAATAATAATAAATTAAATGTGTGCATGTATGCAAACTGTAATATTTTCAACTGTATTAAGCTTTCTAGAAATCTTCTAATCAGCTATGGAGAAGAACTCTTCAAAAAGCTTCAAAGATTTGCATTGGTTGTACTCAAAATGAACCATCTTTATCTGTGAAAGCATCATTGTATCAAACATGGAAAAACAAATTGAGCCATGCCTCATTTTATCAGAAAGCACATAAATATATCAAATCTTAAGGATTTCAAACATAGACTCTTAGGTAGTATTTTTCTTGTTTCTTTCAAACAAATTGGGCCGTGGTTCAGGTGAACCAAGCCCGGCCCAGGCCTAACGGGTTTGCGCCAATAATTTATTAGTTTATAATATAACTTTATAATGTAATGTTAGTTTACTACTTTATTAGTAGTAATTAATATATTAGCTTAAAAATTATAAACTTAAAATTTATGATATTATATAAGTTTATAACTAATAATTTATTAGTCTATATATTATAAACTAATGTATTAAAATTATAATAATAAATTTTTAAGTTAAACTATAAACTAGTTACTAGTTTATT
>JAULJZ010132926.1:8187-31849 GCA_032270985.1 Heliamphora pulchella | reverse complement strand
TGTATATTTTATTTTTGTTTACAATCCATGTTTAGATAACATTGGTAATTTTATGCATATTTTTCTTTTAACCAAATTATGCTAGTTTAGGTTGTTTCAACATTATTGCATGTAGGTATGTATTTCATGTATCTTTTACATATAAATTGCATGCCATAGGACTTAGGATTTTTTTTTTGACACTTATTTGTTATGGAGTGTTATGTACATATTTTATGTATTTTTTATACTTAATTTTAAATGTTCTCTTTATCTCCACTTTCTTTATTTGCATGCATTTGAGAAATTATATTAAAGAACCAATGATGATTAGTAGATGCCAACCTTATGGTTGGGCGGACGGGGTGCCTAACACCTTCTCGGATTCATACCTAAATCCCCGAACCCTATTTTTCTCTGGTTTACGTTTTGAAGATCAATGGCTATTTTGATTTTTCTTAATTTTTCTCAAAAACTAAATGGCGACTCCATTTTTAATAAAATGGATTTTTCGAAATTTGATTTTCAAGGTGTTTAAAATATTTTTCAAAACAACTTTGACTTTTCTTATTTTTGACCCCTAAATCTTAACGCCACACATGGTGGTCGCCACTATCCCAAAATGTATACTTGGCGATCGCCCGTTTCAACATGGCGGTCACCTGGTCAAAGGAATGATGTCACTATATTATGCTTTTTAGAGTTGGCGGTTGGCAGTTCCAAGATGGCGGTCGCCACATCGATCGTGCCTTTTGTCGAAATTCTGATTTCCCGCCCTTCCTAGCCTTATAAATACAGTCCTGGATGCCATTTACTGTTACTCCGACTCAGAAGACTTCTTCTCTTCTTTTATGGATTGAAGCATTTTCTCACATTAAACGTTTGAACTTCTTCTCATTTGGCTTGAATGTCCTTTTCTCACCGAGGGCCGTGAAGATTAACAGACCTTAACTGATGGCTGCTACACAACTGTGGGATCCGCAGTCCCATGTCTTTCGGTTTGGTCTTGAAGAACTCTGCTCGACAGCAAGTGATGCAACTCTGTGGTCTGTCTAAGATGGAGGCTTTTCGTCTAACCTCGAGTGACTGTCTTGACATTCCATGGCTTATCGAGTGGTTTCATCCTACTGGTGACCTCAGCGATCTAGACTTTCAGCTGCGGCGCTGTTATGCATTTTGCTTCTGCCTCCTGGCCCAGTATCTACTTGTCCCTTGTAATGGGCGGGTTAGTTGTGCCCTGGTTGACATTGCTGGCTAAATGTGGATGGGGAGAGACTTCGTGCCCTTGGTTTTAGCTGAGACACTGCTGAGCTTGGACGCTGTTCAACGTGGTGAAACCACCTCCTTTGCAGGCGGCCCCTTACTTCTCCAGGTGAGCTTAACATCTTCCTCTATATCAAGTTCTTTGTCATACTGCAAAGTCTTTCTCCTACTATTCTAACTCTTGCTACAGATCTGGCTAATAGAGAAGGTGAACCTTGTACAGAAGCCTCCCATTGACAGGCATAATGCTGCTGCTTTCCTTTACCGCCCGCGTTATCAGATATGTGACACTGAGGTATCTTGGCGACAATATCTTTCCTCTCTAACTGGTCCAGACATTACCTGGCAGTGCCCTTGGTGGCAGATTCCCTCTATGACTCTGACCACTATGGATTGCCCTGGTGTTCTGCTGGTTGACCTGCATCAGACTACCTTCTCCTTACAGGATCATGCGGCAGTTTGGGCGAAGTCAGATCATATTTTTCAGCATCCGCGATCATTTGTTCTCATCTACGCTGCGGGCTCCATTTTTGGCACAGTATCAGGATGCTTGGCCTTCCCGTTCACGTATGGAGATGCAGGAGCTACAATGCCTAGAGCTTTTTGCTGAATACAAGACATAGCTGACACAAGATGGGGAAAAGAAAAAGGGAAAACAAGCAGCGAAAAGGAGAAGAGTTTGAGGATCTCTGCTTTATTTTGAAAAATTTCACAGCTTTTTTTTTTGTAGAGTTTGGGACTTGTGTGCTCTCCCTTCATTTAAGAACTTTGTAGTCTTGCTTAAAGTAATGAAAAACTCTCACTTCATGTTTAAGATGGTTCAAATTTATTCAAAACTTGAATATCTTTATTATCAAAATCTAAAAATTAATTTGCATTGGTCTTACTCAGATTCAAATATAGTTAAAAACAAAGAAGGTGACTGGACTTCTTGAAAGAAGCTGCCTACGTATCTCAAAAAGGTGGAATCAGGTCTTAACGTAGTTCGGGCTAGGTTTTCACTCGGGTATTGACACTCTCCTTTTGTGATGCCCTAATTTCTGCCAAGGTCGTCCTTTTGGGTTTTCGGCCTTGCGGGCTGCTCTAACTTTTTCCTGAGTTGCTTTTTCAGTTTTTGACTCAGCGAGCCTTTATTTTTATCTTATTTTCATCTCAGAGATAGCATTTTTTGAGCTGATCGAGATTAACTGGAGTGGAGAACACATTGCCATCTAAGTCCATAATAATGGCTGCACCACCGGTCATGATGATTTTGATCAGAAACGGTCTGGACCAATTTGGCTTGAACTTGCCTCTCAGGTCAAAGATAGGAGCTCTGATTTCTTTGAGAACCAAATCTCCTTCCCTAAGGTCCCGAGCCTTGACCTTCTTATTGAATGCCCGAGCTATCCTCCTTCGGTAACCTTATACATGAAATAGGATTTGCAGTTTTCTTCCATCCGGTTCCTCTGTCATTTTGCTTCTGAGATATTGGACTCGGTCAGTACTCTTAGTGAAGAGATTTCCACCTCAATGGGAAGCACGGCTTCCATCCCGCACACTAAAGAGCACGGTGTAGTTATGGTTGAAGTTCTGATCGACGTTCGGTATCCTCATAGTGCAAATGGTAGATGTTCTAGCCAATCTTTATGTGAGTTGTTCATCTTTTGTAGAATTTTCTTAATATTCTTGTTTGCTGCTTCGACTGCTCCATTGGTCTGCGGCCAATATGGTGAGGACTTATGAGCCACTATTCGGTATTCTTCAAAAAGATCCAGGACCTCTCCTTGAAAATGTGAGCCATTATCCGAGATAATTTCATGCGGTTCCCCGTATCGGCAAATTATGTTTTTCTTAATAAACTTAGCGACATGGGAGGCCTTCAATACTGAGTAGGAAGCTGCTTCCACCCATTTGATGAAATAGTCAATGGCCACGAGGATAAACTCATGTCCATTGGATGTCTTCGGGGTTACTTTGCTGATCATGTCAATACCCCATACTGAGAATGGCCATGGTGACGTAAGATTATACAACTGTGACGGGGGAACGTGCATAAGGTTTGCGTGAATCTAACACTTATGACACCTCCGCACAAACTGTATACAATCCATCTCCATCGTCATCCAAAAGTACCCTTATCATAGGATCTTCTTAGCTAACATATTTTCACTCATGTGTGGTCCACAAACTCCTGCATGTATCTCTTTCATCAGCTCTTAGCCATCTTCAGTGTTTACACACAGCTTATTGACCCCAGAATGTCCTCGTTTATACAGTCTACCACCACAAATGACAAACTGCGCAGTTAGTTGTCGTATCGCCCATTTATCCTTTTTACTAGCAAACTTGGGATATTCTCCTTTCTCTATAAAGTTCTGAATGTCAAAGTACCATGGAAGGTCGTCAGTGCTTTCTCCAATGGCGGCTGTTATCTCGTATGTCGGCTTTCTTTTCTTCTCTATTATCAGAGGTCTCATCCGCACTCCGGGTGGTATGTCAATCATGGATGCTAGGGTGGCCAGTGCATCAGTGAACTTGTTCTACAGTCTCGGCACATGGGTAAAGATTACCAATTCAAAGCATGGTATTAGCTTCTCTAGCTCCTAATGATAGAGAATCAATGTCACATCTTTGACCTTCCATTCTCCTCTAGCTTGTGAAACCACTAGTGCCGAGTCTCCGATAACTTCCAGTTTCCTTGCCCCTAGTTCTAGGGCTACCTCCAATCCAGCTAAACATGCTTCATACTCAGCCTGATTGTTGGTGACTTCGAAATTGAGTTTTAGGGACAGCAGAACATGTGATTCATCAGGAGTGACAAGAAGGACTCCTATTCCATAGCCATATTGACTGGATGCACCATCAAAATATAGAGTCCATTTATCCTCCCCAACTTTCATTAGCTGTTCATCAGGAAACTAGAATTCTGTGTCTTCACCTCCTTCAACTGGTTGGTCGGCCATAAATTTTGCCACTATTCTGCCTTTGACTGACTTTCGGGTGACATATTGGAGATCAAACTCAGATAATAGCAGCAACCATCGGGCCAGCCTTTCTATCAGTGCCGGCTTTTCGAACAGATACTTCAACGGATCCATCTGAGAGATGATGTTCACTGTGAAAGACAGCATATAATGCCTTAATTTTCGAGAAGCCCAAACCAAGGCCCAGCATGTCTTCTCCAGCGGCGTGTAGCATATCTCTGACCCGGTCATCTTCTTGCTTAAGTAGTAGACAACATTTTCAATTCTAGTCTCACCTTCTTGTGTCAGCATGCATCCCATTGCTGAATCAGTCACTGATAAGTAAAGAATCAGTGGCCTGTCAGGTTCGGGAGGAGCTAGAACGGGTGAATTTTGTAGGTACTATCGTACGGCATTGAAGGCATCTTGGCATTTCTGATCCCACTCAAACTTGACTCCCTTTTTCAACAGACGGAAGAGCGGCTCACAGGTAGTTGTCAATTTTGTGTTGAAGCGGCTAATGAATTGGATTTTACCCAGGAAGCCTCTAACTTCTCGATCGGTCCTTGGAGGAGGCATTTCCAAGATCGCCTTAATTTTTGAAGGATCGACTTCAATGTCCCGTTGAGTGATCATAAATTCAAGCATCTTTCCAGCAGTAACTCCGAAGGCACACTTTTGTGGGTTGAGTCGCATCTTGTACTTTCGGATCCTTTCAAAGAATTTTTGCAGAGCTATGATGTGGCCTTTCCGATTAAAGCACGTGGGTTAACATACCTTTCTTCCTCATTCATCAGCGTCTAAACAGCTTGCACTTCATTAAACTGAAAATCACTGAGCAACACATCATCTTCTCTATGTTGAACTTCTAGCAGAATTGTGCCCTCTCCTCCTTTCGGAGGGTGAATACTATCCTCTCCATGAACGGTCAAAACTGTCTCATTTTTTATTAATTTCAATTTTTGGTGAAGGGTAGATGGTACTGCCTGGACATTTGGGTCATGTAACCATGGCATGCCCAGCAACAGATTAAAGGAAGCCGGTACATCTAACACGTGAAACTCCACTGACATTTCCAGAGGTCCTACTAAAATGGCAAATGACACCAGTCCTAGCACATCCCTTCTTGTGTTGTCGTAAACTAATACTCCTGATTGGAGGGAGTGAAATGGTCTGGCCTCATCCCTAAGAAGACGGCTGTTCTCAACGGGCAAACGTTCAAAGCAGATTCATTATCAATAAGGGTCACTGGAACCCACTTTTCTAGGAACTTGACGGTGATATGAAGTGGCTTATTGTGACTTTTTCCTTCAGCGGGTAGATCCTTATTGGAAAAGGAAATGACCTTTGGTTCGGTGGCTGGCAGAATAAGCCCAATGAGTTTCTCGGGAGTTGCATCTACCGGGACACTGGCCTTGTTCAATACTTTCAAAATAGCTTGTCTATGCTTATGTGACGCCATCAACAAGCCCCAGACCATTTCAGTATAGTATCATCCTATACTGGCCTACGTCTTTTTTAACTATTTCAGTATAGTATCATCCTCCTCCTCTTGCTCTCTCTCTTTCTCTTTTTCACTTGGTTGTCCTCTCTCTAACTGAGCTGTCTTAAAGTGCCGTCCACTTCTGGTTAGGTGTTTCACGCCGTCTTCGGGGTCCCATAATGCTGGCGCCACACTATCAGTTGGTGTTACTTCGTTTACATGCAGAGGGCCTTCGAATGCCCACAAATCGCTTAGGTCACTAACGGCTGCCCTTTCCCTTCTTTTCTCGTCATCTTCGATAGCCCATGTATTGTCAACCTCCTCCCAGATGTCCTCTTCGATAAAGTTCACTTGCTGCTCCTGAGTAGCCCAAAAATTAGTCCATTCAGTCCCATTAGATTTCAACACAATCTTGACCAGCCAGTAGGATTGCATGTCGTCAACGTGTACTTCCTCCTAAAAAAATTAGGGAAGTGTGATTCCATCAAGTACATGACCGAACCCATAAGGTCAAGTCGAGTAATCCAATGGCCAATCGTCTACCTTGTTGCGCTCCTCTTTCTGTTGGTAGATTTGGATCATCGGTCGATACCATTCTCAGGCATTATCATTCCATTCTTCTATTCTGTCTCGACTGCCTCTAATCATCATGAATGAGCATACTATTTGGTTCTTAGTTATTAAAACATGAGGACGGAGTAGGCGTGCTCAGCAAATGTGCTGACTCGGGTCCTCCGATTCTCCTAAAGACATGTAATTTACCCCAGGCTGCCTGGCATGATTTGGCAGTGGGTTGGTTGTAACGTTCAATTTCGGGGTGACTGATGGAGGAGGAATCACTTTATTGTCAATGAGATTCTGGATCTCTTGTCAGAGCCTTATGCATTTATCAGTTAAATGCCCGTGACCCTGATGGAAAGCACAGTATTGAGAGGCATTGTATCTCGGGGGAAGCGGGTCAGGTGCTGGCATAGGATCTAGTACCATCATGAGTCCTTTCTCTATTAGACGGTTTAGAGTAGTGGATAACGAGATGTTGAGAGGGGTGAAAATTTTTCGCAGCTGTTGTTGTGTTTGCTGACCATTTTCTGACTGCTGAAAGTTGCTTATTTGATGGATGTAGGAAGAAGGGTTCAAAAGGTTCACCTCGCCCGACCGGGACACGAGGTTAGTTGCTGCGGATGGGTTTTGGTTATTTGTGGGGAAATTCCTTCTTGATGGTTTCTGACTGAATTCTGTCTTCTCGATATCACCGGATTGGATAGCATCCTTAATTTACACCCTAGCGTCGAACAACTGTTCAAAGGTGGAAAGTGGCTGCGTGATAAGATAGCGCTTTAACGGAGACTGCAGGTTCATAACCACAATCCTTACCTTCTTTTTCTCAGTTGACCTGTTTTTCATTTTTGCAGCTTTGCCCCTCCAACGGGTCAGGAAGTCGACAAAAGATTCCCAATTCTCTTGTCGGGTTGTTTCAAGCTCTCGAGTAGTGACGTTCATCTGGACGTTGTAGCTATACTGGCTGATGAAGGCGGTGGCTATATCCTCCCATGTTCTAGTTTTGGTCACTTCTAGAGAGAGAAACCATCGCTGCGCAGCCCCAAAAAGCGATCGATGGAATAATTGGGCCTTAAGCTGATCATCGATCCCCATGGGGGACAGGGTGCAAACATACATTCTTAGGTGGATACGGGGATCCCCAGTGCCGTTAAACTTTTCCATTTCTAGCTTCTTAAACTTCTCGGGCAGTTTTGAATCCAAAAATAGGCACAAATCACCTACATCCAGCATATATTCTTCTACTCTTTTAGCTTTCCTTAGCACCTTTTCTATCCAGTCAATCTTTTTTGCCAATGCGGATTCCCTAGACAGAGCGGTATTTTCATCTTCTACCACAATCGAGCAGGGAACCCGAGGCGGCACAGCAACTTGCGGTATCTCTGGTCCTTGGTTGTCATCCAAAAAATCTTTTTCGTTCTCATTCGTATTGTCTGGCTGCCCATTCATACTGAGCATACGGGTCTGAATTGCTTGTATCTGTGCCTGACATTGAGTTTGAGCTTCAGTCTATTGCTCCACAGCCTGCTGTATCTCGGTAATAGCCCTCATCAGGGCTGTCAAATTAACTTCGTTCTCTACCATGTCTGTTGATTCAAAAACTCTGCAAAGTCTGCCTGATTCTGATCTTACCCAAACTCGTGTCGACTGTACTCTTTCCAGATCAATGGTAACCCACAGAAAAACCTGATCCCACAAGAAGAATAACCAGTCTCAGACATTTTTTGAAAGAATTCAGATGACAGATAGCAAATACCCCATATACCCAAAACAGCTGAAACTGAAATAATGCCCATGTTGGGCTCATACCACCAGCATAACAACTGAACATCTGAAAATCCTAGATGAGAACCAAAGAGGATAGATCAACCAAGTTCTAGAGGAAAGATTTTATCTAAGCGAATGGTGTTCCAACAAGAAAGACTATTCTAACCCTAAAGAGACTGGTTCAACCTATGAGAAAAACTGACAGCATAACGGTAGAAAAACAAAACTTTTCTCACATAGGTCGAAAGAAAGGGGTTTGAAGAAAGCAAGCCTAGACTAAAAAAAATGGGATATAGAATTAGCAACCCAAGCAGAACCTGGAAGGGGGAGAAATAATCTTATAGGTTCAAAACGAAACGCAGGCATGACCCCGGGAAGAAGCCTAATACAACAACAAGAAAGAACTGACAATCCGAGAAGAACCCGAATGAGAGAGAGACTATCCTAAAGGTGTTAAAACAAAAACAAGGGCATGACCTCGGGAAGAAAACTATGGTGTGAAAAAATGATCAGGGTGAAGGACGAAACCTGGGTAAGAACGCGAAGGCGAAAAACTAATCTAATCAAAGGATAACAGAAAATTCGGGCCGAACCCCGGGAAAGAACTAGTCTAATCTGAACAAACAATCCTAACAATATACAATCAAAACATACAATAAAGAAAAACACATAATCCTATTAGGGTTGGCAGCACCTAACTGGGGGGTTCTAAGTTCACTATATGCAAAAAGCCAGTTTTGGTTAATTAGAACAGGATACCTTCTGAATAGAGCCAGGTATATACCTCCCATGCCTGGAGTGGTACAGGACATGGTCAAACAGTGCGTCCGAACTCTTTTACTGTACCTATGGTAGCGTACAGTCAGTAAGAGTTGCCCGTCTTCCCAACGATCCCCAAAACGGATTAACGTTCACGGCATCAGGTCAACCAGGCAGGGGGGTTTGAAGAACAATGCATATGTATGCGAGAATGTAAATAAAAAATTCTCATTAAGAACCAATGATGTTTTCAAGTTTAGCTCTCTTATTTGATTTTATAAATCAGTCCCCAGTAAAGTTGCCAGAAAATACTGTGGCGTTGAGATTTAGGGGTCAAAAATGAGGAAATTCAAAAGATGTTTTGAAAAATATTTTAACACCTTGAAAACTAAATTTTGAAAATTCCTTTTATCGAAAATAGAGTCGCCACTTAGTTTTTGAGAAAACTAAGAAAAACAAGAATAACCATTGATCTTTAAAACGTTAACCAGAGAAATAGGGTTCAAGGACTATGGTACGAATCGAGAAAGGTGTTAGGCACCCCGTTCGCCCAACCGTAAGGTTTGCCTTTACTAATCATCATTGGTTCTTTGATAGAATTTCTCAAATGCATGCAATTAAAGAAAATAGAGACAAAGAGAGAACATCCAAAATCAAATATAAAAAATACATAACATATGTACATAGCACTCCAAATTTGGACAAATAAAGAGATTAATCCTAAATCCTATGACATGCAATTTCTATCTAAATGATACATGGAAAACACCCGTATGTGATTTTACAAAATTAAACTAAACTAGCATGGTTCAAATGAATAGGCTAAAGATGCTAAAACAACCTTGACATGATTTGTTACAAAATAAATTAAACTACTCTAAACATGCATTTAAAGAAAATAATCAAAACATACATAACATTCATTTAGAAAGAAAAATAAGAACATGATAAGTACTAAAAAAATAAAAGATGCACAAGAATTCTATGTTTTAAAAATAAGAAAGTCTACTAGCAAAAATAAGTATGTTTTAACAAAAGTGAGTTCAAAGATTTAAAGAAAATAAGAGAAAAATTTATAAAAGAAAAATTATACTAAGAATAAGGAAACTAGAAAATATTTATTGAACTAACGAGAAAGAAAGTTAACTATTTAAATTTTAATGGGGATGAAAAAAAATAAAGAGAAAAGAAAACAAAATGGAAGAAAATTGTATTCAAAGAATGAGAATTAAATTAGAAGATTTTTTATGATTTTTTTTATGGTTAAAGAAAATGAGAGAAAAAAAAATATAAAATAAAGTTATAAGAAAATAAAGCTAGTAAAAGAAAATGAAGAAGGAGCCTTATAGGAATAAATACTAACATGAAGGGAAAGAAAATACTAATAAAGAGAAAAAGAAAATTAGCCTTAAGCGAAAAGGAAAAAAAAAATTGGACATTATAAAGAAATTTAAAGTTAGTAATGAAAAGAAAATATTAAAGGAAGAAATTATATTAATGTAAAAGAGAAGGAAAAGAAAATATAAAATAAAAACTAGAAAAGAATATTAAATTAACTAAAAGATAAATACTAATACAAAAATATTAAACTAATGCTTATGAGGAAGAATATGGTGCATAAAAAGAAAATTAAAATTACATTGCGAATGAAATAAATAAAAAGAAAGACATTAAACTAATACTTAAAAGAAGGATACATTAAATTGAGATTACTAAAAAAAAAGAAATGAAAAGAAAAGTTAATAAAAAAAATTAGATTAATGCTAGAAAGTTAAAAGAAATTCAAAACAACAATCTAACTTAAATGTGAAGTGTAGTATTAATTACTACATTCACATAAATGTAAGTGCATTGTTGTAACAATTAACAATATTAATTAGTTGTAATTGCAAGAATATTTTAGTACTAAATTGATGAAGTAATAAAAATAAGAGAAATAAGAACAATGTGCTTAGTGTGAATATGTAAAATAAGCGATTAGTTTAAAAGACTAAATTTAACAAAGTAAATTAAGCAATAAGCAATATTAGCTACATAGGTAAAAGAAATGTACAAATTGAAATTGAAAATTAACCCGATACTCCAAAGAGAGAAGGCGGAGTTTAGACAGATCGGGGATCCAAATGAAATACCTGAGTCGTGGAATCCTCAAATTGGAAAAAGTGCTTCAATCCTCGGGTGTTAATTCCAAGCTAAGGCTTCAAATGTAGGTATTGGAGGATCGGGACTCGGGATTTCGGCAGGACTTCAGCGTCGGGGCTCGGGATTGCTCGATATATCGGCAGAGTCTCTCTCACTCACAATTCGTCGTGAAAACGTACACTGGGGTACGGTATTTATAAAATTCTTCAACCAATGAAATGTTGCCACGTTTTGGGACACGTCAGTCCATTTGGAGTTGGCGGTCGCCATGTTTTTGAAAGGTTCCACAAAGTTCTATGGCGGTCGCCATGATGGGAGTTGGAGGTCGCCATGATTAAATGTGACAGTCGCCACGTTTGGCTAGGGTTTCCAAGAGGTTCTATTGCTGGTCGCCACAATGAACATGACAGTCGCCTAACTTGGGCAGCAAGTTTCGATGGTTCGACAAAATTTCATTAGTTTGAAGGTTTCGGGTTCATGTACCGATCTTGGATCACTTCGCGAGGATCGTACGGAGGCACTAATTCACCTGTTTTCACCATCGAATTTGCCTAAGATTGGGCGGGGTCAAATTGAGGTGCCTACATAATTACAGAAATAAAACTATGCATAATTTAATCTTCTTATTCTCGCCGCTGATTCTTTCACATAATCCAGCATCACCTGAAATGTTTCAACGTTTATTAGCACAGCTAGTGTGAATTCAATGATATCTGAACTCTTAATTATTGCACAGTGTTTGAATGATATATATATTAAATAGTTAGCCAGAATTCGGTAAGGAGCGACCCCCCATTTTATATGGTAGACATGATCATTCCTTATAGTCACGTGGCCGTAGCCCCCACCCCTATTGCCTCACCTCGCTGGTATGCTTATCATCCCCAACGGCCATGACGCCGTTTAACTTATCATTCTTTCATGCATCATTTTCATTCGTTTCTATTTTTCATCGTTCTTTTTTATTTTCATCATTCATTTTCCATTCATTTCCATCATTCGTTTTCATTCTTCAACAATGTAGTATATCAGGCATCCACGTGAAATAAAAACTAGTTCAGATATCAAAAACTCATCTGATTTAGCAGAATCTGATTTAATTTCATTCAGAAACTCCAAATCTAATCAACAGATTACACCGATAATTAGACGAAATTCTATTTAATTATTCTATTTTATTTACTCTATGTTTATTTTTATTAAGTTCTTACATATTTCTAATATCTTAAAATTTTCATTTTAAAAGATGAATAAGAGATGCTTAATTAAAATTTCTACTCTTGGTTTACCTCATAAGATATTAAATATATTCTATATTTATCTTTAAAATTCCAAAATCTAAATCATCAACAATACTTAATTTAGTTAATTTTCAATTTATAAATCTTAGATATTCAAACTTTAATATTGATTTTTCTTTAATTCTATCATAAACTTTTATTAATTTGTAGTATATTTATTATCTTAAAATATTTAAGAAGAATCTAAACATTTAAGAGATATACTAATTTATTTTAATTAAACTTTTAAAAATCAATTTCTAAGATTCACAATGTTAATTTTTAATAAAAGCTTAAGTTAAATTTTATTCTAATTTAATAGCGATACCTTTTATGCAAAATAATACTTAATTTAATTAATTTATTAAAATCTCTATTTTTTTGCTTAAACTTAAAAATTATAAGTATATTCTATATGTATTTTAAAAGTAATAGCATATTCATTATTTTAAAACATTTTATCAAAATCTATATTATTAAAGGATATAGCAAAAAAATTAAATTCTTTTTATTTCATAAAACTAGTTAAAAACATAACATGTAAAGCAATTATTAATTTTTAAATAAAACTCTCTTACTTTTTTTCTTAAGTTTTTGGTCCTTATAAAAATATATATTTTTTTATAAAGTATTTATTTTCTTTATAACATATTTCATTTCATTTTCTTTCCTTTTAAAAATAACAAAATTACAACACTAATAAATATTATCTAAACAAAAAAATGAAAAAACAAACAGAGCACAAGAAACAACCATTACAGTAAGCTGAAATCTTGAATCATCAGCGCATGCATGCGCACACACAGTGTGTGGCCGACTTTCCTCAACTTTTCAACTCAACTTTGAGACACTTGTCCTGAAAATTCAGACATCGATTTTGACAGCAATTTGCGGATACGCGTAGACAGCTGTGAGGTGAATCTAACCAAAATTACGGCGATCAGAACGGAGGTCCGAGATGACAGCTATGGCGGTCCAATGTTAGGCCAAAAAATATTTTTTTTTTTCACAAAATTTATAAAACGATAATTTTCTGGTTTGGTTTTGCCGAAGCAGTGTACCGATGATTGGAGCTGTTCATTAGTGGCATTAGGCAGTTAAAAGGGTAGTCCAAAGGGTGTCGGGTGGCGGTAGCAGTGGGTTGTGGCAGTGGCGGTGCAAGACGGTGGTGAACGATTTAGAGCATGTATGATGGTGGTGACTCTCGGGGTTGCATGGTGGGTTCCGGGGTGCGCCGGAGTTGCTGGTGGTGGTCGCTGGTGGCCTCCAGTGGTAGTGGTGGCGGCTGATTAGTGAGTTACAGAGAGGAGAGGGAGAGAAGAAAAGGGTGTTCGGGGAGAGAGAGAGAAAACATTACCGGAGAAGAGAGAGGGAGAGGGGGAGGTGGCGAGGGGCGGCATCGGCGCCGGCGAGGTCGCCGGTGATGGTGGTGAACGAGGGCGGTGGCAGTTGACTGGCGATGGCTGATGGAGTGGGAGCATGGAGCGTCGGCGGTCGGGGATGGCCACGGCTTTGTTTTCTTCTTCTTCTTTATTTTTGCCCCCTTTTGTTTCCTTCTCAAACTCCTAAGGCTAGCTAAACCTAAACATGATATATGTGAGACCCTGACCGGTTTTCTTTTTCAGAGCTTTTCGACGCGTGTTTGTCGTTTTCGTTTCTGCATGTTTAAATGCTTTTAGATGCATGATCGGGGTTAGATATACATGCGGGGTAGGTTCCCGGGGTCGTGGGCCGTTGTGGTGCAAATCTCAAAAATTTTCAAAAAAAAGATATTTTGGAGGCCTATAAATATCTGAAGTTAAATATTTTCAAAAAAATATTTTAAAAACTTAACTCCTAAATTTTCTCTTTTTTCTCTCTGCCTTCTCTCTAAGTTATCGGGGGCCCGGAGCTCGATTTTCAACGATCCAAAAGCGGATCTTTGCTTTTGGCACGGTGGGCTACCGAACCATCCGGACAGAATTTTATTCCAGCGAAGCTCGATTTTGCACGTGGTTTGAGATATAGAGTTTTTAACTCACCGAGGTAGAATTCTAGACCTGTATGTTTTATAAGGGTGGTACGTGTAATCGGGTGTATTTTTACTGGTCAGATTATTGTAGATCTGATTTTCTGTAAAAGTTAGATTTTTGAGTTAAAAATCGTTTTTAGTCGATTTTAGTTTGATGGAATCGGGGTTTGAGGGTTTCTTTTGAGGTTTTGGTGGTAATCTCGGGCTTACGTATGTTCGAGGAGGTTAAAAGAGAGTTTGGTAGCTTTGATTTTGTGTTTGGATAGTTGTTGGATGATTGTGGGAAGGTTGGAGGTTCAAAAATTGCTTAACAGATCAGTTCCTCGCGTAGGACCGCTTGAGGGACCGCTCATGCGATCTAGGGGTGGTCTTGAGGAGTTCTCGGGTTGCCTGACCGCTGGACAGACCGCTCGAGCGGTCTAGCCCGCGGTCTGTTTTCGCTGGTTCAAAACTCGTTTTTAGAATGGATGTATCTCCCTCTTGCGAACTCGAAATTGGGTCTTTTTGTATTCAAATTGAATCCCCAGAAGTCTTCTTCCAATGAAACCTCTATCACTTCAAAATTATTTTTGTAGAAAAAGTTATGATTAAAAGAGTGAAGGTATGTTAAAAACTTTTAACCGTTTTTCACCTGTTTTTGGCCGAATATTTGGGAAAAGGTTATTTTTCATCCTTCTTGCCCCTTTTTACCAAGTTTCTTGTTTCTTGGGGCCTTGTGGGTTTGTGTTGAGCGGTTGGGGGCATTATGGGTTTGCGTTGGACGTGTGTGAGTCCGTTTTGGTCGTGTTAGGGCCTTGGGAGTTTGTTAGTGTTTTGTTGTTTGATGGTTGGGTTTGAGTTTTCGATTGGCGTCCTATGGTATTCAATTGATTAATTTATGAGAATTAGTCGATTCAAATACCTGTGGATTCCTTTTGGGGTTCGGTTGGTCGTGTTGTGGCCTCGGGTGTTTTGTTTAGATGTCGTCCTTGGGTTAACGTGCATGATGAGATGTGGGTACGGTGTTTTTATAAAATCGTGGTTTAAGGGTTTTGAGTTGGCCTTCGGGTTAGATTTGGTTTGTGGGTTGTTAGTCGTTTCGGTGAGTGGAAGACGGGTGCGTGTGGCACGTGAGTTGGTGTTAGGCTAAGTGGTGGTTTGCGTTATGATGTATAGTTATACATGGCTTTATGCGTTTATATCTGTAGCTTGTTTATGCATGGATTATGTAATGTGATGTACACGGCTTCGATGGCGTTATGTGTAATGTGGTTTATGCTTTAAAACTCTGAGTTTTATTAGGCATGTGTATGTGGAATATGCGGAATGGATGCATTAGTGCATGTTGCATGGATTGCAAGTGTGGTTGAGTCGCGTGTATAGCACGTGACGTGGTTTGTGATACGTAGTGATAGTACATAGTTTTATGCATTTTAAATCCTAATTTGGTTTTGCATTGTGTCTGAGGGATGGAAATGTGATCCTAAAGACGTGTGTGAGTGTCTGAGGGATGGAAATGTAATCCTAAAGACGTGTGTGTGAGAATCTAAAGGATGAAAATGTGATCCTGAAGATGCGTGTGGGTATGAATATGAAGGATGGAAATGTGATCCTGAGGATACATGTGTGGCATGGATTGCATGAACTGCATTATGGGACGGATAGACCAGTTTTTAAATTATTTTAAGATTCGTGTGAATCGCGATCTAAAACAGTTTTTAAATCATTTTCAAGGCTCCAGTGAGTGAGTCAAAACATGGTTCGTATCTTCGCTTTTCCTTGCATGTGAAATTGTTTTGAAGGCTTGAAAGAGAGTCTAAACCTGCACTTCGATTTTTCTAGCACGTTTTGTTTATATTGCATGCTTGTCTAGTTTTTGCTGAGCTTTGGCTCACGGTGTGGGATAAAATATTTTCAGGTACTGATCACGCGCGCTGATTCGGGGTTGCTGGTTAGGAGCGGAAGAGTTATAGTCTTCCTTTTTGTCTTTTTCTTACTTGTATGTTGTAATATATTTTTTCGGTGTTGAAATCGTGTAGTGTAAGCTTTCAGCGTTGGAGCCTTATAACGTAAGCCGTTTGGCGTTTATATACTATGCATGTATGGTTTATTTTTTAGAGTGTATTCTCGGGCTGGGTGTTGTGGTCAGTTGTTTGTGGGTGTTTCACGTGGCCCGGAGTTTAGGGCGTGACAACTTGGTATCAGAGCTCTGGGTTCGAATACCTATGAATTGTGGGAAGAGGGTGTATCCCGTGTGAGGTTGATTGCATGTGCTTGACTGCATGTGTTTAGATGTTTGATAACATGATCGTGCCAGCTTGTTAGATATGTGAACGATGTGTATATGTGAGCATGGAGGTTGGACCTAGGATTGATTAGTCTTGTCTTTGGGCGTTTGGATTAACAAACTTGGGAGCCAAGTTAAAAACGCGTTTAGCTTACGTGATTTCTAGCAGGGAGTCTGAGTAGGTTATCTAGATTGACGTGTCATTCTTGTCGGTTCTCCGCGGTATGTGGAGTTTTGTTTAGCATGAACTTTTGTGATTATGTGTTAGCATGCCTATGTGGTTAGCGTTTACGTTCATGCTATGCGATGCGTCTTATGTTCTGTCTTTTTCATATAGACGTGATGTCTGCGCGGAGAGGGTGAGGTTGTGTTCAAGGCTGTGGCCGTGGGTTTGGAGTTGGTGGTGGACTACGTGGGTGGTGTGCTGTGTTGAGGCAGTGATTGGTGAGGAGGTGAGGTTGGGAAGAGTTGTGGATCCCGTGTCTTTGAGCTAGTTGGCCGTTGTTTAAGATGCCTGACCTTGTTTGACTATTTCCTGGGAAGGGTTTGGCTGACCATCTCGTGTGCCTATGTCGATTGCGATCGACGGTTTGTTATTTTGACCTTGAGTTGAATTTCGGGGGGAAAATTTCTTTAAGGGGGGTAGAGTTGGGGGACCCTAACTCGTTTTCTATTTCGGCGCTTTTCGACGCATGTTTGTCGTTTTCATTTCCGCATGTTTAAATGCTTTTAAATGCATGATCGGGGTTAGATATGCATGCGGGGTAGGTTCCTGGGGTCGTGGGCCGTTGTGGTGCGAATCTCAAAAATTTTCAAAAAAAAGATATTTTGGAGGCCTATAAATATCTGGAGTTTTATATTTTCAAAAAGATATTTTCAAAACTTAACTCTTAAGTTTCTTCCTTTTTCTCTCTGCCTTCTCTCTAAGTTCTCGGGGGCATGGGGCTCGGTTTTCAATGA
Organism: Heliamphora pulchella; assembly: GCA_032270985.1. Lineage (NCBI taxonomy): Eukaryota > Viridiplantae > Streptophyta > Magnoliopsida > Ericales > Sarraceniaceae > Heliamphora > Heliamphora pulchella. The sequence continues at coordinate 14,436 of JAULJZ010132926.1, read as the reverse complement.
TCCAACACCAGATCCTTGCTTTTGGCACGGTGGCCTACCAATCCATCCGGACAGAATTTTATTCTAGCGAAGCTCGATTTTGCACGTGGCTCGAGGCGTCGAGTTTTAACTCACCGAGGTAGAATTCTAGACCTGTATGTTTTATAAGGGTGCTACGTGTAATCGGGTGTATTTTTACCTGTCAAATTGTTATAGATCTGATTTTCTGTAAAAGTTGGATTTTTGGGTTAAAAACCATTTTTAGTCGATTTTGATTTGATGGAATCGGGGTTTGAGGGTTTCTTTTGAGGTTTTGGTGGTAGTCTCGGGCTTACGTATGTTCAAGGAGGTTAAAAGACAGTTTAGTAGCTTTGATTTTGAGTTTGGATAGTTGTTTGATGATTGTGGGGAGGTTGGAGGCTCAAAATTTTCTTAACAGATCAGTTCCTCACGTAGGACAGCTGGAGGGACCACTCAAGCGGTCTAGGGGGCGGTCTTGAGGAGTTCTCGGGTTGCCTGACCGCTGGACAGACAGCTCGAGCGGTCTAGCCCGCGGTCTGTTTTCTCTAGTTCAAAACTCGTTTTTAAAATGGATGTATCTCCCTCTTCCGAACTCGAAATTGGGTCTTTTTGTATTCAAATTGAAGCCCCAGAAGTCTTCTTCCAATGAAACCTCTATCACTTCAAAATTATTTTTGCAGAAAAAGTTATGATCAAAAGAGTGAAGGTATGTCAAAAATTTTTAACCGTTTTTCACCTGTTTTTTGCCGAATATTTGGGAAAAGGTTATTTTTCATCCTTGTTGCCCCTTTTTACCAAGTTTCTTGTTTCTTGGGGCGTTGTGGGTTTGTGTTGAGCGCTTGGGGGCGTTGTGGGTTTGCGTTGGACTTGTGTGAGTCCATTTTGGTCGTGTTAGGGCCTTGAGAGTTTGTTGGTGTTTTGTTGTTTGATGGTTGGGTTTTGATTTTCGATTGGCGTCTTATGGTATTCAATTGATTAATTTATGATAATTAGTCGATTCAAATACCTGAAGATTGCTTTTGGGGTTCGATTGGTCGTGTGGAGATTGCTTTTGGGGTTCGATTGGTCGTGTGGTGGTTTGGGGGTCCTGTTGTGGCCTCGGGTGTTTTGTTTAGATGTCATCATTGGGTTAACGTGCATGATGAGATGTGGGTACGGTCTTTTTATAAAATCGTGGTTTAAGGGTTTTGAGTTGGCCTTCGGGTTAGGCATGGTTTGTGGGTTGTTAGTCATTCCGGTGAGTGGATGACGGGTGCGTGTGGCACGTGAGTTGGTGTTAAGCTAGGTGGCAGTTTGCGTTATGATGTATAGTTATACATGGCTTTATGCGTTTATATCTGTAGCTTGTTTATGCATGGATTATGTAATGTGATGTACACGGCTTCGATGGCGTTATGTGTAATGTGGTTTATGCTTTAAAACTCTGAGTTTTATTAGGCATGTGTATGTGGAATATGCGGAATGGATGCATGTAGTGCATGTTGCATGGATTGCAATTGTGGTTGAGTCGCGTGAATAGCATATGACGTGGTTTGTGATACGTAGTGATAGTACGTAGTTTTATGCATTTAAATCCTGATTTGGTTTTGCGTTGTGTCTGAGGGATGGAAATGTGATCCTAAAGACGTGTGTGAGTGTCTGAGGGATGGAAATGTAATCCTAAAGACATGTGTGTGAGAATCTAAAGGATGGAAATGTGATCCTGAAGATGCGTGTGGGTATGAATCTGAAGGATGGAAATGTGATCCTGAGGATACATGTGTGGCATGGATTGCATGAACTACATTATGGGACGGATATACCAGTTTTTAAATTATTTTAAGATTCGTGTGAATCGCGATTAAAATAGTTTTCAAATCATTTTCAAGGCTCCTGTGAGTGAGTCAAAACATGGTTTGTATCCTCGCTTTCCTTTGCATGTGAAATTGTTTTGAAGGCTTGAAAGAGAGTCTAAACTTGCACTTCGATTTTTCTAGCACGTTTTGTTTATATTATATGCTTGTCTAGTTTCTGCTGAGCTTTGGTTCACGGTGTGGAATAAAATATTTTCAGGTACCGTTCACGCGCGCTGATTCGGGGTTGCTAGTTAGGAGTTGAAGAGTTGCAGTCTTCCTTTTTGTCTTTTTCTTACATGTATGTTGTAACATATTTTTTCGGTGTTGGAATCGTGTAGTGTAAGCTTTTGGCGTTGGAGCCATATAACGTAAGCCGTTTGGCATTTATATACAATGCATGTATGGTTTATTTTTGAGAGTGTATTCTCGGGCTGGGTGTTGTGGTTAGTTGTTTGTGGGTGTTTCATGTGGCCCGGAGTTTGGGGCGTGACAACTTGGTATCAGAGCTCTGGGTTCGAATACCTATGAGCTGTGGGAAGGGGGTGTATCCCGTGTGAGGTTGATTGCGTGTGCTTAACTGCATGTCTTTAGATGTTTGATAACATGATCGTGTCAGCTTGTTAGATGTGTGAACGATGTATATATGTGAGCATGGAGGTTGGACCTAGGATTGATTAGTCTTGCTTTTGGGCGTTTGGAATAACAAACTTGGGAGCCAAGTTAGAAACACGTTTAGCTGATGTGATTTCTAGCAGGGAGTCTGAGTAGGTTATCTAGATTGACGCGTTATTCTTGTCGGTTCTCCTCGGTATGTGGGTTTTTTTTAGCATGAACCTATGTGCTTATGTATTAGCATGCCTATGTGGTTAGCGTTTACGTTCATGCTATGTGCTGCGTCTTATATTTTGTCTTTTTAATATAGACGTGATGTCTGCGCGGAGAGGTTGAGGTTGTGTTCAAGGCTGTGGCCGTGGGTTTGGAGTTGGTGGTGGACTACGTGGGTGGTGTGCTGTGTTGAGGCAGTGATTGATGAGAATGTGAGGTTGGGGAGAGTTGTGGATCCCGTGTCTTTGAGATAGTTGGCCGTTGTTTAGGATGCCTGACCTTGTTTGACTATATCCTGGGATAGGTTTGGCTTACCATCTCGTGTGCCTGTGTCGATTGCGATCGACGATATGTTATTTTGACCTTGAGTTGAATTTCGGGGGCAAAATTCCTTTAAGGGGGTAAAGTTGTGAGACTCTGACCCGTTTTCTTTTTCGGCGCTTTTTGACGCGTATTTGTCGTTTTCGTTTCTGCATGTTTAAATGCTTTTAGATGTATGATCGGGATTAGATATGCATGCGGGGTAGGTTCCCGGGGCCGTGGGCCGTTGTTGTGCGAATCTCAAAAATTTTCAAAAAAAAGATAATTTGAAGGCCTATAAATAACTGGAGTTAGATATTTTCAAAAAGATATTTTCAAAACTTAACTCTTAAGTTTCCTCATTTTTCTCTTTGCCTTCTCTCTTAGTTCTCGGGGGCCCGGGGCTCGATTTTCAACGATCCATCACCGGATCCTTGCTTTTGGCACGGTGGGCTACCAAACCGTCTGGACAGAATTTCATTCAGGCGAAACTCGATTTTGCACGTGGTTCGAGACGTTGAGTTTTTAACTTGCCGAGGTAGGATTCTAGACCTGTATATTTTATAAATGTGCTACGTGTAATCGAGTGTATTTTTACCGGTCGGATTGTTGTAGATTTGATTTTCTGTAAAAGTTGAGTTTTTGGGTTAAAAACCATTTTTAGTCAATTTTGGTTTGATGGAATCGGAGTTTGAGGGTTTCTTTTGAGGTTTTGGTGGTAGTCACAGGCTTACGTATGTTCGAGGAGGTTAAAAGAGAGTTTAGTAGCTTTGATTTTGAGTTTGGATAGTTGTTGGTTGATTGTGGGAAGGTTGGTGGCTCAAAACTTTCTTAACAGATCAGTTCCTCATGTAGGACAGCTGGAGGGACCGCTCAAGCAGTCTAGGGGGCGGTCTTGAGCAGTTCTCGGGTTGCCTGACCGCTGGACAGACTGCTCGAGTGGTCTAGCCCGCGGTCTGTTTTCACTGGTTCAAAACTTGTTTTTAAAATGGATATATCTCCCTCGTTCGAACTCGAAATAGGATCATATTTATATTCAAATTGAAGCCCCAGAAGTCTTCTTTCCAATGATACCTCTCTCACTTCAAAATTCGTTTTTTAGAAAAAGTTAGGATCAAAAGAGTGAAGGTATGTCAAACAATTTTAACCATTTTTCACCCGTTTTTGGCCGAGTGTTTGGGAAAAGGTTATTTTTCATCCTTGTTGCCCCTTTTCACCAAGTTCCTTGTTTCTTGGGGCGTTGTGGGTTTGTGTTGAGTGCTTGGGGGCGTTGTGGTTTTGAGTTGGACGTATGTGAGTCAACTCAAAAATATACATCATTTGGATAAAAATCCCTACAGTTCAACTCTCATAAACTGTGAACATGCAATCTCATACATGAATAAATATATCGCCTCAAGGCGTACAAAACTAGGCTTCTGAAACAGGCATCACATGTAAAAGTACATGTCAAAACAGGAAAACTACAACTAGTCTTCCGCCACCACAGGAATCTAGGTCAACTCCTCGTGCTCACTTGAAAAAGATTTTACAGAAAAATCTCACACCGTGAGCCGAAACCCAAAAGAACATAGACAGTAAAGCTATAAAGCAGGTCATGCAATCATAAGCATGCAAGCTCAACCACAGGAGCCAAAAAGGTTTTCCTTCTAAAATCACAAGTTTTCCATCCTTCAAACTACGCATATCATCCTAACAGATATCATGCCATAATCAAGCGAAAGCTGTAACAAAATAGAATGCTCCACTCAGGCCACACAGCCGAGGAGAAAGATATAAAATGTAGTCTTATGTACCGACTCTGCCACACCGACCAAGGTAACAACTATAGACTCTTGTCCATTATCTTAGTCTTGAACCACTTAAGAACTGCTAGACAATAACAAGTTCTATACGGAGCTACAACAATAAAGCCATTAAAGGGGCACTACAATTTTTTACGAATTTCCATGACCGATGGATGAAGTATAACCAAACCATGTTTACGGGGATTAACCGGAGGGACCGTAGCGAGCCCACTCTGTGCAAGTTTTTGAACTTCCACCAAGGAGCAATAGAAGCCCAACTCAAAACTACACACTATTACGGTACATCTATGAAAATATTTCAAAACCATTACGTAGCTCAACTACGAAAGACGGTAAAACATTTATACAACACCTGTATAAAAGGGGATCCCATCCATCAACCATGGAGATCAAACAAAACATGTAAAAACATATTTTCATCAAAACGTTTTGGAAGTTGAGATTCAACCCCACCAGCTAGCTCCAAACCTTCAACAAAACACGTTTTTCGCAAAAATTGAACCTTTTTCCCAAAAAGAACCCAACTTTTTTCCCAAAAGGACCACCAAAACGCCAAAGCGAACACCGAGCACTTCAGTCGACTGGACCCAACCCCCAGTCGACTGAAAAACCCTTTGGAAAAGGCAAAATTTCGAAATAGAAGCACTTCAGTCGACTGACCCCAAGAGTCCAGTCGACTGACCTCCCAAACTCAAGATCCAGTCGACTGAACTCATGAGTCCAGTCGACTAACGTTGCCCAGAAAATTGTTTTTACCTACGATTTTGTCCTCCTCACCTCAAACCAAGCTTCATAAACACCCGTTTTGATACATAAGGGCGTACCCGAGCCCAAGGCTATCATAAAACCTCAAAAGGAACACCCAACGCCTAATTTCATCCAACCAAAATGCCGAAAAATTGTTTTAACCCAAAACTAAATTTAAAACATAAATCACTTTTCATGCATTTTTAAGGTAAAGATGCATAAGATTATACATAGCACCCTCTAACAGTTATACAGTCTAGGATCCTACCTTGGTGAGTCAAAACCTCAATGTCTCGATCCACGTGCAAAATCGAGCTTTCCCAGAATAAAATTTCTTCCGGATGGATGTGTAGCCCTCGATGCCAATACTAAGGATCAGCAGTTGGTCCATCAAAAATCAAGCCCCGGTCCCCCGAGAAGTTAGAGAGAAGGTAGAGAGAAAAATGAGAAAACTTAATAGTTAAGTTTTGAAAATATATTTTGAAAATATCTAACTCCAGATATTTATAGGCCTCCGAAATATCTTTTTTTTTTAAATTTTTGAAATTCGCACCGTAACTCCCCACAGCCCTCGGGACCAACCCCACATGTTTATTTAAACCGAAACATGCATCAAAACACATATATACATATTAAAGCAAAAACGCTAAAACGTGCTAAAAACACCGAATATGCATATATAACAAAAAGAGACGGAACAAGGTCTCCCACCTCGGGGGGGGGGGGGGGGGGGG
>JAULJZ010132905.1:0-10855 GCA_032270985.1 Heliamphora pulchella | reverse complement strand
AGTTTCATTTGTAGATTTATAAAATTCAACAACTTCACAAATTAACAATTTAATGGCACATGCTCTCATTTACGTTGACATATTGTGTTCTCATTTGAAACTAGTTTATTTACATTAACACATTCTGTATACTTCTAAAAACTTATAAGGTGTTAAGAACTTAAACAACACGTAACATATTTTGACTACATATACTTACTACAATAATAGGCTCTAAAAAATCAAGAGATAAGGATGAACTAGGGAAGTAATCATTGCGAACTGTGAACTAGTAGCTGAGAACAATTCACCGATAATTATTACCAGTGCAGTAGTAACTAAGAACTGTTTCTAAAATTAGAAACAATGTGAGCAAGGATAGTACATAATTTTGGTATTGAGAACATTTACTAGTGTTAACAGTGGAATGTTAATAGATGATACAACTGCTCAACATGTTAAACAGGTTGAAATTGTTTCATTCTAATACAACGCCTCATGCAAGAATTTTAAGAAATGTGATTGATATTAACAACACATTGAAACCAAGTCAAAATGATTCAACCGGATAAACAACTAGCAGTGAATAACAGTGAACTACTTTAGGGTGAAATATTATATTACAGAGCATTGAGAGTTGATTACAGACAATCATGAAGGAAAGATTTCGAAATGAAAAGATTTCGCACTTAAGGTTGCGCATTTACCAAAAGATTGAAAATCGCAATCTAATATTTTGATTTTCAGTAACACTACATGAATCAATTCGAAATGGAAAGATTTTGCACTTATGGTTGCGCATTTACGAAAGATTAAAAATCGCAATGTGTTTACTTACTTTTTCTAGCCATTGTTCACGCCGTTGATTGTAGTTCTACGCTGATTAGGTTTTGGATGGGGATGTCGCCGAGATTCTTGGGGCTCCAGTTTCTATATTTGAAAATGATGAGAAATGAACTGAAGTAATGGTTCCTTTAATTTTGGCGACAAAATAGATAACCGGTTTTGGTTTCTTCTCCCTCAATGCCAAATACTTTTGAGCGTGAATGAATTGCTTAAATGAATGGCACCTATGTAAAAACACAATAAAAATTATTTAACGGAATAAAAGTTTTTAAATTAGACTTATCCTACCAAATTAGGACTTCTTACTTGAGCTCTCTATATATTATATTCACAGCACCGTTGATATGATATTTGTTTATTTAGCACATTTAAAGGCTACGAAATCTATCTTTCATTTCACCTTTTTATCTTTCTCTCCTCTCTCTTTATTTAAAATTTATCTTTTCTCTCTTTTTATTTTAAAACTAACATTTGTCTTTTCCAACCATAAAGAATTAGAAAAAAAAAAAAATTTAATGGCTATGAAGAGATATTTTTTCTAGGGGTTATGCAAAAGAAAATGCTATGGTAATTAATTTATTTTGCTAAATTATTTTACCATTTGATGTTACATGTGTGACAAGCAATGATTTATACTATTATTAAAAGGAGGCATCTCTGTTTGGTTTCTTAGAACTCTTTAAAATTTTTGTTTTAAAATGTTCTTATACCATTTTAAATTTAAAAGTTTAAAAACTTGTAGATGTAATTACATAACTACCGCTCTTTATTTTTTTTATTTGTTATTTTTTTTTGTAAGCCTCATTGTTTTTGAACTCTTATAACCCGCAGTTAACACGTTTTTTATAATTTATTTTGTAATTATTATAAAAAGATAATAATAAAATAAGTTATCAAATTAATGTTAAATGAATATTTTTTTATCATGCACAGTAATTACCAGGCACTTTTCTAATCTACACTATTATATAAAAGAAACACTAAAATTGATTTCGTAAAAACAACCAAAATTTTTAAACCCATAAATTGTTCACCATTATTCTACTAAATTCTGAAAATTAAATACACTAAAAAAATAATTGCAAGGGTTAAATAGTTATTTTTCAATTCCCACACCACTTAGGAGTTACTTAACTTTCTCCCAAAAATCTCTCCTTCTCCAATTCCCACATCACCCAATGGTTACTTACCTTCTCCATCATGAGCATGTTCATGGTGTTTTAGTAAGCATGAACCCTGAGCTTCAATGATGTAGTAGCTGATCATGCCATGAATGACAATAACAGCGGTTGAGAGGAGAACGACAAGTGACGATTGTGCGGGAGATAAAAGATTTAGGCGCGTGTATAATTTGAATTATGTACAAATTAAAAAATATTATTGTACTAAATATAATAAAATGTATAGCCATTTCTTTAAAATAGGAATTAGACAATAAAGTTAAAGTTCAAATTTTATACAACTATCAATTCATTAAATCTTAATGAAAATAAAGGATAATATCTATAATTGGCCATAAAAAATAGAATAATATTTTAATGAACAAATGTATTCTAACTTTTTGTCACATAAAATATTTAGTAGAAAATGAAAATAAAAATAGTATAGATGTAAATGAGAATAGTATAGATGCATATGAAAATGTAAATTCGAATTACAAAATAAAAATAAAAATAGTATAGACGCAAAGCATACGCGGAGCCATATCTGCCCTCTTATCTCGTTTCGTTACCATCAATTAGTATACGTTGTTGTTTGTGTTCAAATCATTTTAATTTATTTTTTTCAACTTTTCTTAATTGGTACAATTCTTATCATTTTACAAATTTTTTTATTATTAATTTTTTCTTTTCTAATCTTACCATACATTCATTTTAACATTTTTCTTTCATCACCATTCATTTTATTTAGATGATTTGTATTAATTGACCAACATTCTATTTTGTATAAAATTGTTAATTTAATAGCCATCTTATAAATTTTCTTAATTTTGTAACTATTCATCGATTACATATAATATAAAATATCGTACATCATAATATTATATGATATAATATTGTTAGCAATTATATCGTATAATTTAATAAATTATTTTTTTCATAGATAAATCGATAAATTAATTAAGTAAAATAAAAGGCAACCATATTATTGAAGAACAAAAGCCGAGTTGGCGAAGGGGCCGGATCCAGAAGCGCTCTCTCTCTCTCTCTCTCTCTCTCCAAAGTTGATGATCATCTTCTTCTACAACGCACTAACGTAGCGTCGAAGGCGTCTTTTGGCAGTTGCCGCCGACCAATCTCACAAAGGCAGCTCCTGATCTCTCCCACCTCCGACTTCTTGTTGGAGTGCAGAGAGAGGGAGGAGAGAAGAAGACGCGGAGAGAGAACCGAAACCCTAGAAACCCAAATCTGTTGGACAAGGTTGGTTTGTTCTTATTTTCGTATATGCTTGAATTTTTGTTGCTTTTATATACATATATCATGCTTTTGACAGATACTGAGTGGAGTACAATCGATTCGCAGAATCCTAAACCTGGTTTCAGAATTGCTCGTTTCGAATTAGTCAACTTAGTCAAAAATTCATAAATTCGAGAGGCCATGTATGAAGATTCGTGATTATAGAAGTAGATTTAGTAGTTTACACACTTCACTTTGATTGAGAATCATGGATGGAGAGTGTCTATTATGTATTGATTGGTACTTGATTGGGTTAATTCGCGGTCTGTTCAGAAAACCAATATTTCTTTTTGATCAGATAATTGCAGAGTCTTTCGATTGCTTCAACGGAGAGTATTTAAGGCTCAATATGATTTGATTCGTTTCCGATACCAAGCGTTAATGAAACCCTACCGAAAACAGCAAGTATTTATGACAAGAAGGGAAAAAGAGAGAGGCTCAAATGGGTCACAATTGGAGATGGATAATGAGCATCGTTGCTAGTTCACATACACAAATAAATTAATGGATGATACAAGAGCTGAGCCATGCACGACATGAATGTGTAGAACACAAAAATAAATGTAAAAGATTGTGCCTTCCAAGTTTTTCTTGTTAAGGGATTGGGGGAAGAAAACAATAAATCAAACTACTAGTTATGGCCTTAATTTGTCTTTCACAGTTGGATGAAATTAGTTTAAAGAATCAATAGCATATATGACATATACAATCTAAGCTATTGTTTGGCTGTCATTTTATCTTGTTCTCAGATGAAAAGAGAGAAATTTTTGTAGTACTGAACATTTATAAACATGTTTTCACTGCCTTCTAACTAGGGAAACAAAAAGGCTGTTATAGTAACATATTGTTCATGCCTCTTTCTGTCTCTTTTAGGTTCTGGTAAAATTCTGTAACCTTCAAAATTTTCCTTCCATCGTGTCTCTTCCATGAAGTCCCATGCTTTGGTAGCTGCAGGTCATAAGCGTATGATGTGGTTAATTTATTGATCTGAATAGAATCTATTCTGTATCTTTTGGCTAAATACAAAATCATGGAAGAAATTTGTTTACGGGAAAATTTGTGCTGCATACACCCGGGTTGAAATTATTCCTGGTTGAAATATTATCATGAAATGAGCTGAATGTAGCTTGCATTTAGCAAATTTCTGGGAGTATCACCCCCAAATTAAAATAAACCGGTTACATATCTTTTTGAAGAAGTGGGGAACTGTGGCTGTTTGTAGGCAGTCCAGAGCCACCAGATGCACTACCATTAGCAATTCATTCTTCCAGTATCATTTTTTTTCAAGTTGGTGCTTCATAAACAAATGCAATTCTCATTAATGTCGTGCATTATATATACGTTATTAATGTAAATCCCTTGATTCGCACAAAGGCATGATTGTTCTGGTTTTTATACTCACTGGGGAGGCAGCTTTACCAATGTCCACATTTCTCATCTGCAACGATTTTTTTGGTTTCCATTTGATGCTTAGTTTGGGATCTTTGATGTTAATCAAACTTTGTTTTGTTCAGATGGCATCATTGCAGGAAAGTTTGGCTAAATTTAAGCAGCAGCAAGAGAAGTGCCAGTCAACCCTTACTAGCATTGCAGCTAAATCAGGGTCTTCTAGGGCAACACCGAAACAGAAGGCCACACCTGCAGGCATTTCTGCTTCAACCAATACAAAATCTCCTGCTCCACCAGTCAAATTTTCAAATGATACAGAGAGACTTCAACACATTAACAGCATACGCAAAGCCCCTGTGGGAGCTCAGATGAAGCGTGTTATAGACTTGCTGCTGGAGGTGCAAATCCAACCTCCTTCTGGTTCCATTCCTTTATTGGATAATTTTCTTTTCCATGGGAGCAATCAACAATTAGATTTCAATATTTTCTCCATCTCAATGCCCAATTATATTTGATAGCCAGTCATGTGCGTTTGGTTACCAACTTACTATTAAAAATGTTGTGTGTGATATCTGAAGCATTACGAGTGTCATGACTGGTTTGGCTCTCTAGAAATGAGCGGGCAATTTATATTCTGCAGCAGTGTTTTGGTTAACAAAGTTATTTAATAAAATTTTAATGACTATAAAAATGTCGGAAGAGTGAAGAAAGAGTATTCTCGTTCCTATATATAAACATAAAGGAGATATTCAAAATTGTGACGACTATAGAGATATTGAGTTGATGAATTATACGATGAAGTTATAGGAAAAAGTGATTAAATATTGTCTAAGACTAACAACAACAATGTCACAGAATTGTTTTGGTTTTATGCTTGGTTGATCAACTATGGAAGTCATCCACATACTGAGGAGATTAGTAGAAAGTTTGGAGAAAAAAAGAGAAATTTTCATATGGCTTTTGTAGACTTAGAAAAGGCCTATGATAGAGTGCTTAGAGATATCATATGGTAGGACGAAGGGGTACGCTGATGTGATAAGAGACATGCATGATGGAGCTGCCACGGCAATTAGATTACCTTCAGGAGAAACAAGTGAATTTTCGATTACAGTAGGATTACACAAGGATCTGTTTTGAGTTTTTATCTCTTCGCCTTAGTTATGAATGAATTGACTAGACATATTCAGAATAATGTTCCATAGTGTGTGTTGTTTACTGATGATATTGTCTTAGTGGATGAGATTAGGAGTGGGATTAAGAATGAAAAGATTCTTGGAATGGTATAGGTCACACCAATTGAGGATAAGGTGAGAGAAAATAGATTAAGATGGTTTGGACACATACAATGTAGACCAGTTGATGCATTAGTAAAAAAAATGACAAAATCATTAGTAATGAAAACACTAAGAGGATAAGTAGACCTAAATTAACATGGGATGCCGTATTAAGAAAAGATTCGAACCTATTAAAATTAACTGCATCTCGTATTAAGAAAAAATGTGAATCTATTAAAATTAAATGAAGATATGTCTATTAACAGAGTAGAATAGCGTAAAAGGATCCATGTGGCTAACCTCAATTGATTGGGACAAAGGTTTGGTTTGGTTTGGTAATGTTTTTGACTTTATTACTGGGACACTTTTGAATGCGTGAAGTACTTGTGTTGGACATTTGACACTTAAAAGAATATGGTGTTCTGCCTTTCATGTTTTGTTGGACATTTACCAAACAAGATATGGTAGAGGATATATGAGAAAAATGTATCATCAACGAATTTTCAATAGTGGGTACATATGTAATTTGTCGCAGCTTGACTGCAATTGAAAAACATTGGGACTAAGGATTGGATGGATCATAATAGTAAAATTAGTGTTGAAGTGTATTACTTCAAATAGTTGAGACAGTATTTTATCGAGTTGAGTGGAGCATATTATGATTTGTAGTAAAATCCATCTCTCCTTACAAATTTTACCTCAAAGTGAGGTGCATTTCTCTCTAATGGACAATGATCTGTTGACGAATAAATAGCCTATTACAATGAAAGAATGAGGTCAGTCATCGGTAAGGGCACAGTGGGCTCGAAACCAAAACAAAACAAATCCTAATTGGAGATTTAGGCTCTCCACAGCTTCATGCGCCAGGATGATGAAAGAATTTTTAAATTTTTTTTTGTTTTATTATGCTTTTTTAAGTTGGATGGCATCAAAATGAGTATTGTGATGTTGCTTGAGCAAAATGAGTTTTAAACTGGAAATGCTGGAGGTTTCGAGAGATTCCATTAGGCATGAAATCTGGTCAGTGTGGGAGTTTTAAAGTGACAGAATATCCTCCCCCCCCCAAAACACAAAACATGCCCTTCTGTCTGTGCTTTGTAGCTTTGTATGCTATCTTTATATTCTTGTATATAGTTCATTTTTTTGGCATTTGACATTTGACATTTGACATATTCTATTGAATATGGTGGAAAAATGCTGCCCAAATACTGCTCTCTTGTGAAGAATTTACATTCACTGTGGGATTACTATTCTGGCATTAGAAACCCAAAAATTGAACTAAAAGGGGGATGTATCATTGTTAAGACTTTTGATTGTTTTGCATACTAACTTTTGTTTTGTGAGGACTTGCTTGCACTATTTAAGATATTGTCCTCTTTCAAACTTCTTGTTACACTGGCAAATCTGATACTTGTATTACAAATTTACCTTGCCGAAAGTAACCATGTAGACAAAATCTGAGTTCTATGGTGCTCTTTACACATTGAACAACATCTCTCTCTCTCTCTCTCTCTCATTTTCATACAGTTTTGGACTTTGATAATGCATGCTCTCTCTGGTTATATCTACAGCATTGTCAAATACATAAGGCTATAGATTAAAAGGTTCATAGTTCCAACAGCTTGTGCAGTGAGCCCCACTTTAAGGTTATTCCTGTTGATACCAGAAGGTACCTGATGCACTGCCCACTCATTCCCAGAGGGATGACCATATGTGGCGCAGGGGCACATGAGAAATCAATTTCATTGATTTGTTCTCTTGATTTTGTGTAGGGTCACTTGTGACCATATGATCACTTGTAAGGGGTTAAACACAACTTGTTTTTTATGTTTCTTGTTCTGCAGACGAGGCAAGCCTTCACAACAGAGCAAATAAATGAAGCATGCTATGTTGATATGAATGCCAACAAGGCTGTCTTTGACAGTTTGAGGAATAATCCAAAAGTGAAGTATGATGGGAAATGTTTCTCTTACAAGGTAAATTCTAATCATTTCACATGAAAACTGGTGGCCAAGCTTGGAAAAAATCTGCTTTATGCATGGAAGTTAATTTGGTTTTCTATTTGTTTACAGTCCAAGCATGATCTGAAGGACAAGAGTCAATTACTTGTCTTGGTACGTAAATATCCAGAGGGCATTGCTGTTATTGATCTCAAGGATGCATACCCAACTGTCATGGAGGATCTACAGGTTTGTTCATCTTTGAATTTCAGTTTACATTCTTTAAAAATGAATGGACTCGTCTATTAAAGCAAGTTCATTTTGCACTTGACTTTTATACTTCTGAGATTCCTTCAATCTCACCTAAGAAGTAAATAATGCGTCCCAACCACATAAATTAAGGAGAAAAAAATTCAAATAGCAGACGAGCTCCTTACCGTAAAAAATTAATTTTACAGTAAGGAGTTATTGAAAAATTGTCTTTTCAGCGTGTCCATAGTAGGTATAAACGTGCTTCTTGGGTTCGCAGTTAAGGTTGTGAGAAGCCTATATTCTGACCCTGGGTGACCTTTACCCAGGGCTCAATCACCCCCCAGTGAATCATCTGGCTTCAACTAGCCAAAGGCCCAAAGCCATTTAAGCATTATCCATTTATTTTCCCTCGAAAAAAGAAATTGTATTCTACTAGGAGAAACTTTCATGAATCTTGTGGGATTTGGAGGGATTTATCTCACGTTCTTTTGTTTTGACCAAGAATCATTAAACTCAACAGCGGGTCCGGTCCTTTTTCTTACATTTTGAATCTGATATAATTGTGAGGAAATATAGGTTACTTCATATTTGGTTGTCTTACAACCTAAAATAGTTAAATACTTGTTTTAGAGCAAAGCTTGTATTTTTTTTCTTTCTAGGCTTTAAAAGCTGCTGGTCAGATCTGGCTGTTGTCAAACTTCGATTCGCAAGAGGACATAGCCTATCCAAATGACCCCCGAGTGCCTATCAAGGTCGACGACGACCTGAAACTGCTATTCCGGGGAATTGAACTACCGCGCGACATGATCGACATCGAGAAGGATCTTCAGAAGAACGGGATGAAACCCGCCACAAACACTGCAAAGAGGAGGGCCATGGCACAGGTTCACGGGATTGGCCCCAAGCCTAAGCCCAAGAAGAAGAAACACGAGATCAGCAAGAGGACGAAGCTGACCAATGCCCACCTTCCAGAGCTTTTCCAGAACCTTAACGTTCCTGGTTCTTGATGGTGGATCAGGATCGAGCCAAGCTGGTTGGGACTCGGCCCATCCACGGGCGATTCCTAATTGTGTGGGACACTAAATCTTTTGTGGGAGTTGGCAGAGGTTTTCTGGATTTGTGGTTGGGTTATGTTAGACAAGAAAGCATTTTGAGGTTTCAGGTTGGCCCGTTTGCGTGAAGATCGCTTGGGTGAAAGAAGATTGTAAGTGCTTTCAATTTCTGGCGCTGGAGATCACACAATTTAACGTGTGGAATATGTGTGGGTGCAATTTCTCTAATAAATTAGAGACACCTCGGACTTATAATGTTTTAGTTATAAGCTCGATTTGATGTATTTGAATAAATCCCTTGTCCTGATCACGTGCTTGAGTTGCTGAAAATAATCAATATCTGCCAAGTAGTTCCTCAATTAATGCAAATGGGATGGGTCATTTATGAGTAACTAAGCTTTCGCTTGTTTCGAATATTTATTTTTTATTGTTTGATTTGATAAAAGTAACGTATAAAATATTTTACTTCACAAGACTAAAATTAATTTTTTAAAAAATAGTGGAAGTTATTTTACGATGGCGATGATTGTGGCGACAGTAGTTGTGGAGGTTGTAGTAGTGGTCACGGTGGTGGTGGGGTGATTGGGGCAGTAACAAGTGATAATGGTGATTTTTATTTTGTTGTAAAAAATATTTTTTTAAGTATCACCTTAACACCTGAAAATAAAAAAAATTGTAAAATAATTTTACATAAAAAATATTCTTTATTGTAAATAAATATTTTATGTTGAAACAAATAAAGCCTAATATGTAGTAATAGATTAATATTTTATGTTGAAACAAATGAAGCTTTATTTATTATGGCCATTATGGTATTGAATAGATTAATAATAATATAATTATTTTACAGCAGACATATAATGAATAGGCTATTAATGACGATATATTTAAACTTGTAATGAACAGTAATAAATATAAAAATAATTTTTATTTTAAAACTTTAATTAAATAATAATATTTTTAATATTTTATTTTTATTAAAATTCTTCAACATTATCTTCATCATGAGAATACCTCCCATTGGAACCTGAAATAGCTTTGATCTTGAAAAAGTCTAAATGGTACATAACAAATTCCTACGGATCACCCAAAAAATGCTTTGCATTCATTTATTGTCATAATATGTTGTAGATCTTGTGGTTACAAATGGTACATAACAAATTTCTATTACTATGAGGAGGGGACCAAAAGTTGATATTTACAGAGGCCAAATATATTTTTTCCTTATTGATGTTAACCATCTTATTCCAACTAGAGAATAGTTAAGGAGAAAAAATACTAACATTTAAACTAGGATAATAAATAATTAATAAATTGATATATATTTATCATAAAAAATATATAAACAAAATAAACGTGATAGCATAAAATGATTTTCATACACTTGAAACCCATATTTATCAAAATAGAACTCGATGCCCTTTTAAATCCAAAAAAATCTTTTATAATGGGTAATATATCAATTTTTTAAACACTTTCCCATCTGGTATGTAAAAGCAAAGAATACGTTAAAAAATCATTTGCAAACAGTACTGAAGAAATTGAGAAGAGAAAATAACTGTATATATTTTCTATCCATTGAAACTGTACAATATATGGCCTATTTATTGGCGAATAGGGATAAACAATAAATGAGATACAAGAGAATAAAATCAAATCAGAATAAA
>JAULJZ010132894.1:0-10855 GCA_032270985.1 Heliamphora pulchella | reverse complement strand
GTTGAAAGTAAATAAAGATGTATTTTCTGGATCCCCGAGCATGTATTTTATTTTGGCGTTAGATATTCTCCTAAAACTACAGCATCTAATATATTTAGGATTAATATTATATTAGGATTAAAGTTTATTTAAAGGAAAAAAAAAGGAAGCAGAAGCTTGCGGTGACGATCAGAAATATTTCAGAAATAGGGCAAATGTATATTAGTTGGAATACACCTTATGGTGATGAGTATTCAATATTTTGTTATCTCGAGAATATTATTTTTGATATTGTCATCCTCTGGATATGTCTAGAGAGTTCAATCTGTAAGCTCATTATTTTGACATAGTGAAGTTTTTGAATCAGACTTCACTCCCGTGTTTTTTTTTTCTTACGGATTTTTCACGTAAAAATTAGTGCCGTGCAATTGTTTGATTATTATTTTTATTCTACTATTATTGATCTCATTTAATTAAGCACGAAAGGAGAGAAATATTTTATTTCGCTGTAGACTATTTTTGTTTAAATTTTTTCTAACAGTGGTATCAAAATTCGGTTCAGATACAGTCCAGATATATTTAGTTCTTGTGTTTGATTAAATGGAGGAATCATCTGGTGCTATTATTAAACTGAATTCATCGAATTATTGGATATGAAAATCGCCAATGGAAGATATTTTTTATACTAAAGACTTATACCTGCCGATTGAAGGTGACAGCAAGAAGCCATAAAAAATTACTGATGTTGAGTGGACGATTGTGAACAAGAAAACAGTGGCTCAAATTCGTACTTGGGTGGATCAAAATATTTTTCACCATGTGGCTCAAGATGGTTGGTCAAACGATTGGTGAATCTAAAATACAAAGATAGTCGGAGTGTAGCCGAGCACCTCAGTGATTTTCAGCAATTGATCAATCAGTTGATTACTATGAAGATGGTTCTGGATGACGAATTTTAGGCCCTACTTCTTTTGAGTTCCTTGTTAGACAGTTGAAAAATACTAGTTGTGACAATTAGTAACTCAGCACCAAACAATAAAATCACCATTGATATAGTGAAGGAAAACATGTTCAATGAAGAGGCGAGACGAAATGAGCAGAGAAGTACATCCGAGTCAAATGTCTTGGTCACAGACAAGAGGAGGAGGAGTACAAATAGAAAATCTTTCAACAGCGACAAGCTAATAAACAAGTCAAGAGAAAAATTTCAGTCCAAGAAGGAGATTAAATGCATCTATTGCGACAATTTAGGGCAAATGAAAAAAGAATGCAGAAAATTGAAAAGGGATCAGAAATAGGGCAAGTTTGACGATAAGAAATATCAGAAGGATACAGTTGCAGCAGCTTCAGATGAAGGCGAGACCATCATTGTTTGTGATGACGGGTTCATTGGGATCACAAGACAGGACTCTAGTTGGGTAATTGACTCGGATGCCTCCTTCTATGTCACCTCACATAAGGAATACTTCATGACTTATATAGCCGGCAATTCTGAACGTGTCAGAATGGGTAATGAAGGAATGCCCGATATAGTGAGAATGGGAGATGTCAGTCTAGAGACCACTACAGGCTACAGATTAGTACTCAAGAACATGAGACACGAGACAGAGAACATGTTTAATCTCATATCCAACGGTTAGTTGGATGATGAAGGTTACAAGAACCACTTCGAGGACGAAAAGTGAAAACTCCGCAAAGGGTCCCTAATTATTGCAAAAGGAAAGAAGACATCCAGTCTCTACACCTTGGAGGCAAAGCTTAACAAAGGAGTAATCAGCACAGTTGAGTAGGACGCCACCACCGAGCTATAGCACAAGCGGCTCAAACACATGAGTGAGAAGGGCATGCAAGTTCTAGCTAGAAGAGAGCTTCTACCTGAGGTAACGAGTACTTAATTGTTTCAAAATTTGCATCCATTGTTTAACTGAAAAACAACACAGAATCCTGTACAATAGAATTTTTGCATCTAGAAAGTCAAATATCATAGATTTAGTACATTCTGATATTTGTGGTCTTATGAATATTATCACTATAGGAGGTGCTAGATATTTTGTGGTATTTATTGACGACCACTCACGGAAGGTTTAGACATATGCTTTAAAAACTAAAGACTATGTGCTAGATGCGTTCAAGCAGTTTTAGGCCAGTATGGAAAGACAGACAAGAAGATCATTGAAGTGCATTCGAACTGACAATGGTGGTGAGATCGAGAACCGTTCCAACAGTACTGTCAAGTTAAGGGCATCAGGCATGAGATGATCATCCCTAAGACACCAAGACCGAATGGGCTGACAGAAAAGATAAATGGGATAATCATGAAAAGAGTCAAATGTATGTTGTCACATGCAAAATTACAAAAGACTTTCTGGGGCGAGGCAATAAGGACAACAGTTGATCTGATAAATCTATCTCCATTAGCTCCACTTGAGGGTGATGTGCTAGACAAAGTATGGACGGAAAAAGAGATCTCATCTGAGCACTTGAAGGTATTTGGGTGCAGAACATTTGTTCACATTCTTAGAGATCATAGGTCAAAGCTTGACGGAAAATCAAAATAATGCATCTTTCTGGGATATGGTCGAGAAGAATTTGGGTATAGACTTTGGGATCCTGTTGACAAGAAGATCATCAGAAGTACAGACATCGTCTTCTTTGATGACGAAACAATAGAAGACATAAACAAGAAAAAAGAACCAGCTACACAAGCAGAATATCCAATTGATACAGATCCAGTCCTTCCACCTACCAAGCATAATAATGAAAGGGGAGACACATAAGACAGTGCAGATACTAATGAGGATACGCCTACAGTTTATGGTACAGTCCCAGAAGAACAAATAGAGCATGCTCACATTAATCCTCTAGCAGAGCCACAGTTGAGAAGGTCTACCAGAGAGCGTCAAGCCTCTAGTAGATATCCACATACTGAACATTTGATGCTCACAGATGGAGGAGAGCCAAATTTTTATCAGAAAGCAGTTGAACATGAACAGAAGAACGAATAGATGAAAGCCATGCAAGAAGAGATGAAATCCTTGCATGAGAATCAGACATATGATCTAGTAAAGTTATCCAATGGTAAAAAAATATTGAAGAATAAATGGGTCTACACACTAAAAATAGAAGAAAAAAACTCACAGCCCAGGTACAAGGTTAGGTTGGTTGTGAAGGGATTTAATTAGAAGAAAGGTATCAACTTTGAAGAAATTTTCCCACCTATTGTGAAGATGACATCCATTCAGACAATTCTCGGGTTGGTTGAAAATTTTAATTTTGAGATTGAACAGATGGACGTGAAAATAGCTTTTCTCCACGGTGACTTAGAGGAAGAGATTTACATGGAGCAGCCCAAGGGGTTCAAAATCAAAGACAAGGAGAATCTAATATTCAAGCTAAAGAAGAGTCTGTATGGGTTGAAGCAGGCACCGCGACAGTGGTATAAGAAATTTGATCAATTTGTAACCGAACACGAGTTCAAGAAGACTGCTTCAGACCGTTGTGTGTTCCTAAAAAAATTTACAAGAGGTGACTTTATTATATTATTACTATACTTGGACGATATATTGATCATCGGCCACAACATGAGCAAGATTCAGAAACTTAAAGGAGAGTTGAGCAAATCATTTGCAATGAAAGACTTGGGACCAGCTAAGCAGGTACTTGGCATGAAGATCACCCGGGACAGGAAGAATCACAGACTATGGCTCTCACAGGAGAGGTATATTGAAAAGGTACTTTAGAGATTCAACATGGACAAGGCTAAACCTGTAAGTACTCCACTTATTAGTCATTTTAGACTCAGTTTACAGCAAAGTCCAACAAGTAAAAAAGACGGGGCAGAGATGAAAAAGGTTCCTTATTCGTTTGCAGAAGAGAGTCTAATGTATGCAATGGTGTGTACAAGACCAGACATAGCATATGCAGTTGGAGTGGTGAGCAGATTTCTACCAAATTCGGGAAGGGATCACTAGGAAGCAGTAAAATGGATCTTTCGGTACCTTAGAGACACTTTTAGAGTTGGTCTATGCTTTGGTCAAGGCAAGCCCGAGTTAAAAGGTTTTTACAGACGCTGACATAGCAGGAGATGTCGATTCTAGAAAATCTACATCAGGTTACCTGGTTACATTTGCAGGGAGAGTTATATCTTGGCAGAGTAGATTGCAGAAGTGCATTGCACTATCCACCACAGAGCCCGAGTATATTACAGCGGCAGAAGGTTGCAAGGAGATGCTGTGGATGAAGAGATTACTACAAGAGTTAGGGTTGACACAGGAGAAGTATGCATTTTTCTGTGATAGCCAAAGTGCTATCCATTTGAGTAATAACTCACAATTTCACTCACGGTCAAAACATATTGACGTGAGATATCACTAGATTCGAAATGTGTTGGAAGAAAAACTATTACAATTACAAAAGATCCATACCGCCCAAAATGGTACAGATATGATGACAAAAATTCTACCCACTGAGAAGCATATTTTTTACAGAAACGCAACAAGTATGATGGATCCCCCCACATGAGGCGGAGGAAGAGTTTGTTGGTGCCCGCCCTATTTTGAGTGACACAATTATATTAGAAGTTTAATATATTTAGGATTAATATTATATTAGGATTAAAGTTTATTTTTTTTAAAAAAAAGCAGAAGCTGGCGGAGAAAATGATTTGTAGAAACGTAGTGTTTCTAGGAATCCTTTTTTAATTGGAAAAATCTTAATAGGCTCTCTATATATATAATTCCCCTAATTGGGTTCGGTGGCTAATAATACATCACAGAAGCAAAATTAATTCTTAGGCTTTGAGAATTTAGAACCAGCCATCATCATCAGCGCAAACAGAGAAGTTTTTTTGGGCGAGAAAAAAACAGTTCAGTTTCGTGCACAAATTGGATATTAAACGAAGTCAGATCGTCGTGAAATTTTAGCAGCGTACTCTTGGCGCTTGATTTTTGTTAATCAACGGTTTCGATTGTCAATCGATGAGATTTAAACTTAGTTTATTTATTTAATCGGAATTCACCTTATGGTGACGAATATTCAATATTTTGTTATTCTGAAAATATTATTCTTGATGTTGTCATCCTTTAGGTATGCCTAGAGAGTTCAATCTGTAAGCTCATTATTTTGACATAGTGAAGTTTTTAAATCGGACTTCGGTCCCTGGTTTTTTTTCTTAGGAGTTTTTCACTTAAAAATCGGCGTTGTGCAATTGTTTGATTATTATTTTTATTCTGTTATTATTGATCTTATTTAATTAAGTACAAAGGGAGAAAAAAATATTTTATTCTGCTACAGGTTATTTTTATTTAAATTTTTCCTAATAGGACAATTTGCCCGCCCAGTAGCCTGTCCGGTATCCCACCCAGTAGAAATTATTTTATGTAATTAACAAAATTGTTTGATTCTTGAATAGCCCGAAAAGTCAAAAAGTTTGAAGTTAATTTTTTTACAAAAAAGAAAGAAAGAATTAGTATTTAAATTTCTCAGCCCACTAGCCTGCCCGTCGGCCCGCGCACTAGCCCAGTTTGGCTAAGCCCATCGGATAGGGTCTGAGCTTAACTATTTAATTTCAAGCCCGGTCTGTCCAGCCCACCACAAAAAGTAGCCCGTAAGCGGGCCTAGGCACTACTTACGCGGCTTGGCCCAGTCCGTTGACAACTATTGGTCCTCATTTTAATAGTCGAAACAGTAACAATAAAAATGAATTTTGGCATGACTTTTTTGTTTTTGTTTTTGTTTTTGTGAGAAGGGTGAATTTTTTTAATTGAGGGTATTATAGTAATTTTAATTCAAAAAGTAAGGTGTCTGGAATGTTTATAACCTTTTTTTCATGGATTAAAAGATAAAAAAAATTAGTTGTCTTTTTTGAAAATCAAATACTATGCTCATTGTTTTTTAACGCTTTGTGTAATGATGTAATGTAGAGTTGCATACCCCAATCTATGCCATAAAAAAGTTAATTAGTTTGTTTTTTGAAAAACCAAATAGTATAACATAATATTTGACTTTTTTTGCAAAAAAAAGTCAATTTTTTGAAAAATCAAAAAGGAACTAAATGCACGGATGATTGAATGGCCATTGAAAAATCAAAGAGGAACTTTTTTGATTTGACAAGGAAGGCCTAAATATCCTTAATTATGCTTCGTATTTTTTAATGCTTTGTAGAGTTATGTAATGTAGAGCTTCGTACTCCAATCTATGCCACCAAAAAAAGTTAATTAGTTTGTTTTTTAAGAAACCAAACAGTATAACATAATATTTGACTTTTTTGTCCAAAAAAATTCAATTTTTTGAAAAATCAAAGAGGAACTAAATGCGCAGATCGAATGGCTAATGGGAATTGATTTGACGAAGAAGGCTTAACTATCCTTAATAATGCTCCTAGTTTTTTTAATGCATTGTGTGACGATGAAATGGGAGCTTCGTATCCCAATCTATGTAATAGAAGTCTACTTTCTTTATTTACATAAGTACTACTTTTATTAACAATAATAACAAAAAGTCAATGTCGAGGTTGGGATTGGATATGTTCTGAGTTGAGGTGAAAATATGGTGTCTTATTTTTATTTTTCATTTTATAAGAACAAAAACAAAAAAAAAAGTCAGATGTTTATAACCTCAAAAAAGTAATACTAATTAAAAAACTAAAAACAATATAGTACATAAAAACTATAATTAACGAATGATGAAAATTTTAAATATAAAAATAAAAAATAAATATAATGTTTTTATATTTTAGTATTGTTATATTTTTGAAAATTATTAACTTTATATATGCAATTATATATATATAAAAGATTATTTTTTTTTTATATAATCGGACCGACAGAAATTAAAGTGGATGGAGCTGTGTCGGTCAAAGGCGGCCGGCGTGAAATTTGGGCGAGAAAAAAACAGTTCAGTTTCGTGCACAAATTGGATATTAAACGAAGTCAGATCGTCGTGAAATTTTAGCAGCGTACTCTTGGCGCTTGATTTTTGTTAATCAACGGTTTCGATTGTCAATCGATGAGATTTAAACTTAGTTTATTTATTTAATCGGAATTCACCTTATGGTGACGAATATTCAATATTTTGTTATTCTGAAAATATTATTCTTGATGTTGTCATCCTTTAGGTATGCCTAGAGAGTTCAATCTGTAAGCTCATTATTTTGACATAGTGAAGTTTTTAAATCGGACTTCGGTCCCTGGTTTTTTTTCTTAGGAGTTTTTCACTTAAAAATCGGCGTTGTGCAATTGTTTGATTATTATTTTTATTCTGTTATTATTGATCTTATTTAATTAAGTACAAAGGGAGAAAAAAATATTTTATTCTGCTACAGGTTATTTTTATTTAAATTTTTCCTAATAGGACAATTTGCCCGCCCAGTAGCCTGTCCGGTATCCCACCCAGTAGAAATTATTTTATGTAATTAACAAAATTGTTTGATTCTTGAATAGCCCGAAAAGTCAAAAAGTTTGAAGTTAATTTTTTTACAAAAAAGAAAGAAAGAATTAGTATTTAAATTTCTCAGCCCACTAGCCTGCCCGTCGGCCCGCGCACTAGCCCAGTTTGGCTAAGCCCATCGGATAGGGTCTGAGCTTAACTATTTAATTTCAAGCCCGGTCTGTCCAGCCCACCACAAAAAGTAGCCCGTAAGCGGGCCTAGGCACTACTTACGCGGCTTGGCCCAGTCCGTTGACAACTATTGGTCCTCATTTTAATAGTCGAAACAGTAACAATAAAAATGAATTTTGGCATGACTTTTTTGTTTTTGTTTTTGTTTTTGTGAGAAGGGTGAATTTTTTTAATTGAGGGTATTATAGTAATTTTAATTCAAAAAGTAAGGTGTCTGGAATGTTTATAACCTTTTTTTCATGGATTAAAAGATAAAAAAAATTAGTTGTCTTTTTTGAAAATCAAATACTATGCTCATTGTTTTTTAACGCTTTGTGTAATGATGTAATGTAGAGTTGCATACCCCAATCTATGCCATAAAAAAGTTAATTAGTTTGTTTTTTGAAAAACCAAATAGTATAACATAATATTTGACTTTTTTTGCAAAAAAAAGTCAATTTTTTGAAAAATCAAAAAGGAACTAAATGCACGGATGATTGAATGGCCATTGAAAAATCAAAGAGGAACTTTTTTGATTTGACAAGGAAGGCCTAAATATCCTTAATTATGCTTCGTATTTTTTAATGCTTTGTAGAGTTATGTAATGTAGAGCTTCGTACTCCAATCTATGCCACCAAAAAAAGTTAATTAGTTTGTTTTTTAAGAAACCAAACAGTATAACATAATATTTGACTTTTTTGTCCAAAAAAATTCAATTTTTTGAAAAATCAAAGAGGAACTAAATGCGCAGATCGAATGGCTAATGGGAATTGATTTGACGAAGAAGGCTTAACTATCCTTAATAATGCTCCTAGTTTTTTTAATGCATTGTGTGACGATGAAATGGGAGCTTCGTATCCCAATCTATGTAATAGAAGTCTACTTTCTTTATTTACATAAGTACTACTTTTATTAACAATAATAACAAAAAGTCAATGTCGAGGTTGGGATTGGATATGTTCTGAGTTGAGGTGAAAATATGGTGTCTTATTTTTATTTTTCATTTTATAAGAACAAAAACAAAAAAAAAAGTCAGATGTTTATAACCTCAAAAAAGTAATACTAATTAAAAAACTAAAAACAATATAGTACATAAAAACTATAATTAACGAATGATGAAAATTTTAAATATAAAAATAAAAAATAAATATAATGTTTTTATATTTTAGTATTGTTATATTTTTGAAAATTATTAACTTTATATATGCAATTATATATATATAAAAGATTATTTTTTTTTTATATAATCGGACCGACAGAAATTAAAGTGGATGGAGCTGTGTCGGTCAAAGGCGGCCGGCGACTGGCGTCGGATCACGGGGAATGTGTAAGATACCGGCGAATATTCGACGCTAGTCAGCCAATGGTACGAGTCGGTGGAGTCATTAGCAAGGGTACAGTCCTGTTTATGGGACCACAATCCAATCAAACTTGTCCCATTATTAGCTACTAGATAATCCCGAGACTAAAGATTCTTTTATCATTTTTTTATGATTATATATACATATATATATATATATAATTTAAAATTTTTTGTTTTTGAAAATAATTTATATAAAAAATAATTAAAAATTTTCAATCTCAATTAATTTCGATATTAATAAAGAGAAGAAAATTATTAATCGAAACAATAAATTAACCAATCAAGATAACACAGCGGTTTAAGATCGTCAGTAAGATCAGCTACAAATTTAGATATTTTGTTTTTGACTCTCGCTGAAAATATCATGACTTAACCGATATTTGTAATTTACTATGCTTTAAGAGTGAGTCCAAGTGGCTCTCGCCTTGAGGTAATTTTTTCGTCATAAAAAAAAAGATACAACAAACTAAAATATTAAAAGTACTGAGAAAAATTCAAATACCACTATAAAAAAAATTATGCTTTATTGTAATTATACAATTATGCAAATTACTTTTTGACACCTATATAAATATTATATTAAAAGTTCTATATTGTAAAATAAATTTTCGTAATATTACGTGACATTATCTATATACAATTTTTTTGATAAATACAAATACTTAATATATATCAAAAAGGTTATTTTTTGTTTTCTGCTTATGCAATAAAAGATAAATTATTATTATTATTATTAAAATATTTTTTATTACATAATTAAATAAAAGTATCATATAAATTATACCACGTAATTTTTCAAGAATTGCTAAAAAAATGGCCTAGTTAGGCACACGGTGCTGCGCCTTGCTTGGGATGAGTTTGCGAATAAATTTTTATAATTGAATTCGTTTATTACGTAAAACTCATCAAATTTGTTATTTATGTAAAAATTAAGATTGATTCGATACCTGCAGATAAGTGATTGAATAAGATCTCTTAATGTTGTTTTATAAATAAATAAATAAAAATTATAATTTTTTTAAAAAAATTGTTAAAAAAATATTATTCAATAACTTAGTTGCAAATATCAAATCAGTCTATTTTTTTGCATTTATAACAAACTTGACGAATTTTACGTAATGAACGAATTCAATTATAAATATTTATTCCTAAACTTGCCCCTAGCATGACACAGTACTGTGCTGTCATTTTTTAGGCATAGCACGGTCTCCCGACTCACATGGCTTAAAGTCTAATTTTTTTTATTTTTTGATCTAAAGTCAAAAGAGCCAAAAAGCTGCATTTGAGAAACCATAGGCTTTTAGCCTTTCAGTCATGTTGCTTTTTGACGTAAAATAATTTATTTTTTAAAAAAATTATTATTTTTATTATATACATCGATTTTTTTAAATATATATATTTTTTTAAATTTTAGTCATCAAGATTTATCAAACAAGGTCTATATTGAATATAAAATTATATAAAAATAAAACTTTTAAAAATATAACAACTTTTTTTTGACTTAAAAGTTTTTTTAAGCTTAAAATCACTTTAAACCAAGTTTTTTGACTTATTTCTTTTGAGCTTAAAAGTCATCCCTACAGTTCACTAAATGAACTTTTTGGTTATTTGTCTTTAAACGATCTTAACCAAAAAAACCTGAGTTTAAGCCAGATTCCCAAACAAAGCCTAATTTGTCATGCAAAGGTGCAATACTGTAGCTTCAATTTTTCTCTCTGACCGTGGCCGACGTAATGTTTTGTTTGAGGGGCCACGGTCCCAGTTTCCCCCCTTAAATCTTTTTGAAAAATTATTTCTTGAGGTTTTTAAAGAAACCAGTTGACCAATGTTCCTACCAGTCGACTGAAAATGTATGTCAAATAGAAGTTGGTTTTTAAACAATCCAGACGATCGAAATATATAGCAAGTCGACTAAAT
>JAULJZ010132883.1:0-10856 GCA_032270985.1 Heliamphora pulchella | reverse complement strand
TTAATCCTGAAATAATTATTGATTTGCATATATTTAATATTCATTGTTTTGATTCATTAGAGGGTACGATCTTATATTGGTCCATATTCCCGGTGAGTTGGATAGCGGTATTATTTATAGAAAAAATAGTAATTATTAACGAAAACCACGTCTTGAAGATCGGGATTGACGATACCCCCTTAAGGATGCTTATAAGTTTTGACCGGGCCAAACCCTGTAGGTGGATTTAATTATTCGGCGGTCAAATAAGTTAAGCGGAAGGACTTAAAGAATATTAAGATGCCAATTAAATTAAATTGTCAGTAATTAAATTTAATTGGTGGGTATCGAAAATCTTAACGCGGGGAGAAATGGTAAACATTTAATAACAGGAGCTTAATGGAAGAAGGTCTTGAAATTATGGGTTAGAGTATAATTATAATTCTTTAGTGGTGTGAACT
Organism: Heliamphora pulchella; assembly: GCA_032270985.1. Lineage (NCBI taxonomy): Eukaryota > Viridiplantae > Streptophyta > Magnoliopsida > Ericales > Sarraceniaceae > Heliamphora > Heliamphora pulchella. The sequence goes on along the minus strand of JAULJZ010132883.1, from coordinate 10,416 downwards.
GTAATTCAGTGTTTTATAGAAATTGCAGAAACCGCTGCTGATTTTCCATAATTGCAGATACCGCTATGCGTCTTTCTTTATTTACAGAAACTGCTAGTAGATGTTTGTGTTCCACTAGAAGTATTTCTCATAATTACTTCCCAGGTCCCTGCTGTAGCCCTATATATACACGGATAGGCTGAACCAGTTTGAAATTTATAAAATTGATAGTTCAGATATCTCATATATTATGATATTATTTTTGTCTTTCAAGATTTAAATATATCGGGGTTCGGCCGGTACGAGTTCTCGGAGGATCGAAACCCACACTACATTCGAGGATCACGTAAGGGAATACAGTAAGAGATCTGACTGGAGTTTCAACTCGAAATCAATTCGTAGTTGAAGATTAGATCAACAAGAGATATTCTTCTAAATTAACTTTGGTTGGACGGGTTTATTTTTATCGTTCGACGTCAAAATTTTTGTCTGGAGCCCATTTCGGCGTTTGCCTGTCTAGTTAATTTTTTATCGAAAATCGTTTTACAAAAATAATGATCTTGGCAATATTGCCTCCAACAAATTTGTATCAGGGTCGTTTTATTTTTTGTTTACGGTTATTGGGGTCGGGTAAATTTAGAACTGTGCTTACTTTGTTTTACAGGCGTTCTAAATTCTAATTTTATGATCATCATTTTTTTCATATTTGATTGAATGCGTGAATGATGATTTAATTTATTTTTTAACCACGGGGGTTGACTGTGTTAGATTAATTAATTTTAGATCAAATGTGAGCTTATGTGAGGTTTCGATGTAAACATTTTATGCTCTTTAAGTTTTTTTTCTAGTTTATTAGACAGAAAAAATAAGAACAGGTGTGGAAGAAACGGCGGTGGTTGGCGGTGGTTGGCGGCGGTTGGCGGCAGAAACCGGCAGTGGTTCCGGTGGTTTTAGCGGCAAAAAAGTTTTTTTTTTATTGCTTTGCAATATTTTCTTTTTTTTTCAGAATTTTTTCTGGTTAAAAAAAAAGGAAAAAGCAAACAAGCCGCCGGATTACAAAAAGCAAAATAACCGCAGCAGCCAAGCAATTCCAGGCGCCAAACAAGGCACTGGCGTCGCAGTTTGCAAATCACAGAAGCCACAGCAGTGATTCCAACTCCGGTGGTCTTTGAAAACACAACAGCCGGTGATTTCCAACTCAATAAGCAGCGCTGCAGTCTCTAAAAGAGGCACTGTGCAGTGTTTTAATTTTTAAGAAATCCCAGCAGGCGGTTTCAAGAGCAATCTCCAGGCGCAAAAGTCCAAAATCGCAGCCAAACGTGGCGCTGTTTTTAAACAGCAAGCTTGCAATTCCAAACCGCAGCAACATAGTGGCGCTGCAGTCCATCACAGGCGCTGGTTCCCAAATTTTTTTTGGTGAAGCAAGTGGTTTCCATGATGAAAGCTCCAACGCCTATCTCAGCGCCAAAATCGCCGGTTTCCAGGCTGTTTGGATGGGATTTTTTTTAAAGCAAGCGGATTGGAATTGAAAACAAACAGTGGCGCAATAAATTTCCAAGCTGCCGCAGTGGTTTTTCTTTATCCAATCAGCAGTCTCCTGAGGCAACTTGGAGCTTATCCTTTTAAGATGCTGATACTGATTGAATCACTAAAAGCTTAATTTTCAACAGAAAATTAAAACTCTTTAGAATTTCGATTGAATCATAAAATTGTGATATTTATTTTGCATTTAATTTTTTTATTAACTGTGTGGATGATATATATTGATTTTATTTATCTTGTTAATTTAATTAACTCAAATATTCGGTTTTAATTAAAATATTTTATAATGAAAAATAAAATTAGGTTTTGTTTAATTAATTAATTTTAATTAAATGAAAAAACTTTAGATATTTTATCCTTTTACAAAATATCACGTTTAAGATGATTTTTTTTAAAAATCTGATATCTTGAAAAAAAACGTGAGAATTAATTCAAAATTTTGAATTAATTAAATAGAAAAATATTTATTCAAAATAAATTATTATTTTTCAAAAAATGTGGAACGAAAAATAAAATAAATGAATGCCTTTAATCACTACCTTAACTAAAAAACTGGAGAAAAAACTGTGTATTTATTAAATTTTATTTGTTACGCATTTAAACACGAAAAGATGGTTTGATAAACCAGAATCTTTGAAATCGTATACACAGAAAGATGTTTGATTCTTTCTGATCGTGTGATTTTCGAAAGATGGTTTGATAAATCAGAATCTTTAGAATCGTATACACGGAAAGATATTTGATTCTTTCAGATCGTGTGACTTTCGAAATTAGTAAATTTATTTTAATTAAACAAATTTTTATAACCCTCAAAAATATTTTAAAAATTTAAGTGGGAGAGGGAATTTATTCACAGATAAATCTCGCGGTCTCCACCACTAGTTTGTAGGCAATACAATTAAACCCTGCGTGTCGGCAGTAAGGCCTTCCTCCCCAACAGACAGATTAATTGCGGTATCGCCAGTACAAACCTCCTTCAAGAATAATTCTGAATAATTGTTAGTGTGGATCACTTCTCCAACTGAATGGTTCATTGCGAAGCGGTTAATTTGGGATTAGGTGATAGTTAACACTTAGATGTATATAATAGTATCCTCTCCATCTGAGTCCCTGCTATTATATGCTGGACCGAAACTATGTCAGCTATTTAATTTTACTTAGCATGGTCAGATGCCTAAATAGTAAAATTAAAAGGCATTGGCCTGTCTGGTCTTATGATGGATAGTAGACGTCCACCCAACGTGGCATGCTATTCACAGGTCACCAGGCTGCTGGCGAATTTATTTTTAAAATAGTAGAGGGAACCAAATTAAAATGAATTCAAAGTTTTGCTCATCATAATTAACGATTTTTTAAATATGTGATTCTAATGATTAAAATAGAATTCAACCCACTCGCTTTAATACTCAAAGAAAACAAACTAACGGGACCAAATTATGTTGACTGAAAATGTAACTTGGATATTTCTTTAACTACAAATGGTATTCTTTCAATACCAGGGAATGTGTCTATTTCATAAAAAGATTCTTCCTTAGGGCCAAAAGGCATGCAGAAGAAAAAGGTTCAAAAATAGGGAGACACATTTTCAAGGGTAGTTAGTGGGCCACAGACTGGTGTGAAAAAACCGAAAGGCAGATGTTGTCACTGCAACCAGACCCGGCACTAGAAAATACTATGTCCAGTACTTCTCAGAAAAAGAACAATCAAGATAATTTCTATTCACTAGTTGTGGAAACATGTTTAGCGGTGTTATCTACCGGTACCTGGTGTGTAGATACTAGAGCCACTAATCATATCTGCAATTCATTATAGGGGTTCAAGGAAATTCGACAACTTAGTGATGTGGAGATTTACCTGCATATAGGTAATAATACAAAGGTAACAGCAGTTGCAGTAGGAGATATCACTCTCAGTTTTGGTAGAGATCGGGTTTTAATATTGAGAAATTGTCTTTATGTACCTGCCATTAGAAGGAACTTAGTTTCCATTTCTAGATTGGCTAAAGACGGATATTTGATTTATTTTAATAATTCTGTGGTTATTAAGGATAATAAACGGGTTATCTGTTCTGGTACATTGGTGGGTGATCTTTATATTATTATTCCAATCTCTCCTACACTGCAACTAACTGAAATGAATAACACATCTAATTTATCATATAAGAAAAAGTTTTATTCTTTAATGAACCAAACGTTTCTTTGACACTTACGCTTGGGTCATATTAATCTAAAAAGGATAAATAGACTGGTAGCAGATGGACCTTTGAATTCATTGGAAGTTGAGACACTTCTAGTTTGTGAATCTTGCTTAGAGGATAAAATGACCAAGAGGCCCTTTTCGGCCAAAGGCTATAGAGCTAAAGAACCGTTAGAGCTGGTTCATTTTGATGTGTGTGGTCCTATGACAATCTGGGCTAGAGGTGGCTTCAAGTACTTTATCAGTTTCATTGATGGCTACTCAAGGTATGGATACATTTATCTGATGCACCGCAAGTCTGGATGCTTTGAGAAATTCAAAGAATTCAAGGCGGAAGTGGAGAAGCATCTCGGTAAAAGTATCAAATCACTACGATCCGACTATGGTGGGAAATACCTCTTTGGAGAGTTTAAGGACTACTTGTCATCGGAGGGGATTACATCCCAGTTGACTGCACCTAGCACGCCACAACAGAATGGTGTAGCAGAAAGAAGGAATAGGACTCTTATGGAGATGGTAAGGTTAATGATGAGTTATTCAAGTTTATCAGATTCATTTTAGGGTATCCCAAGAGAACGAAATGTGGTCTATTTTATAACCCTAAGGATCATATGGTCATTGTTAGCAACAATACCTGATTCTTAAAAGAGAATTATATTATGGATCACAAGCCTAATAGTAAAATTATTCTAGAAGAACTGAGAGAAAATACCAGTAGAACAGAAGAGGAACCACAAGTCACTGATATTCTATTACCTCGTCGAAGTGGGAGGATTATCGAGACAGGTGCAAATCAAGAACAGGGTGCTGATGCACAAGGTTTAGATTCTGCACAGCCTGTTACTGCTAGTACACGGACATAGGTAGTGCCTCGTCGTAGTAGGAGGGTTGTTCATCAACCTGACCGGCATATGTTCTTGGGAGAGTTTTTTTACAGGATTTCGGCAGAACTGTATACTGAGCCCTGTAACTACAATGAAGCATTACAAGATAAATATGCTAATCTTTGGCAAAGGGCTATGAATTCAGAGATGAAATATATGTATTCCAATCAGGTCTGGGAACTTATAGAACCACCCGAAGGGATAAAACCCATTGGATGCAAGTAGATCTACAAGAAGAAGAGAGGAGTAGACGGGAAGGCTAAAACCTTCAAAGCTAGACTTGTTGCTAAAAAGGGTTCACTCAGAAAAAAAGGAATCGAGTGTGAGAAAACTTTTTCGCCTGTAGCCATGCTTAAGTCTATTCGGATTATCTTATCTATTGCCGCACATTTTGATTACGAAATCTGACAAATGGACGTCAAGACAGCTTTCCTTAAACGAAAGTCTTGACAAGTGTATCTACATGATACAACCAGACAGATTCATTACAAAGGATCAGGAACACATGTTGTGTAAGTTTAAGAGATCCATTTATGGACTTAAGCAGGCATCGAAGTCTTAAAACACTCAGTTCGATCAAGCTATAAATTTTTATGATTTTGATCAAAGTCCGGATGAGTCCTGTGTGTACAAGAAGCGTGACGGAAGCATGGTGATCTTCTTAATACTTTATGTAGACGATATCTTGCTCATCAGAAACGATGTGGGGCATTATCTACGGTTAAAGTATGGTTATCTGGGCAGTTCGATATGAAGGACTTGAGAGAAGCCAGTCACATCATTGGGATCAAGCTTATGCAAGATCGAAAACAAAGGATGTTGGGCTCATCACAAGCAAAGTATATCGTTGATATCCTTACTCGTTTTAGCATGCAGGATTCCAAGAAAGGGTTTCTCCCTTTCAGGCATGGAATCACTCTATCCAAGGATCAGTGTCTTAGGACACCTGATGAGATAGAGAGGATGAAGGCGGTTTCTTATGCTTCGACAATAGGAAGCCTCATGTATGCTATGCTTTGCACTAGACCCGACATCTGCATTACCATTGGCAGGGTTAGCAGATATCAGTCTAATCCAGGACAAGAGTATTGGACTACGGTAAAAAATATATAATCAAGTACCTGAAAATGACTAAGGATTATATGTTGGTTTACCAGACAGACAGCCTAGTACCTTTTGGGGTACACAGACTCAGATTTCGAGTCAGACATAGTGCTTGCATCAGGAGACAACCTTGCAGATCATTTATAAAGTGCTTACCGGCTAAGATTTTTGATAGTCATATAGAGGGCATGGGAGTCAGATGCATAGCAGTATAGTTTTGAGTATAAGTGGGAGATTATTAGGGTTGGTATACTGAAAATCATATTTTTAGTATTTAATTTTATTTTTAATAAAATTAATTTTTCATTTTATGATAATCCTTATAAGCAATGTATGCATATCATTTCTTTGTTATGCATGGATGTCCAAATATTTTGTATAGTATTTAATCTGATGTGTAGAGTACGGCTTACACACAAAAGATCAGATTTTAGGTTCTTGTATAATATAAGTTTTATGTTCATAGTTTAGATGGAAATGGACATACCATCGGTACGACTGTGACACAGAGTTTTAGTAGGCTTGTCTTGGTTACGGAAAACAAATAATAGCGTCGTCTATTGTTTCGACTCTTTGTGCCAGTACACTTTGCGTGTATTGAACAGGACATTGGGGTAATTAATTTAGTACTGACTACGGACTATATAAATTAATTCACAACCCAAGCTTATTATGAATAGTGTTTATTCTCTTAATCCTGAAATAATTATTGAGTTGCATATATTTAATATTTGTTGTTTTGATTCATTAGAGGATACGATCTTATATTGGTCCATATTCCCAGTGAGTTGGATAGCAGTATTATTTATATGAAAAATAGTAATTATTAACAGAAACCACGTCTTGAAGATCGGGATTGACGATACCTCCTTAGGATGCTTATAAGTTTTGACCTGGCCAAACCCTACAGGTGTATTTAATTATTCGACGGTCAAATAAGTTAAGTAGAATGGTTTAAGAAATATCAAGATGCCGATTAAATTAAATTATCAGTAATTAAATTTAATTGGAGGCTATCAAGAATCTTAACGTGGGGAGAAATGGTAAACATTTAATAATAGGAGCTCAATGCAAGAAGGTCTTGAGATTATGGGTCAGAATGCAATTACAATTCTTTAGTGGTGTGAACTGTAATTCAGTATTTTATAAAAATTGCAGAAACTGCAGTTAGTTTTTTATAATTGCTGATACCACTATGCGTCTTTCTTTATTTACAAAAACCCTGGTAGGTATTTGTGTTCCACTAGAAGTCTTACTCATAATTACTCTCCAAGTCCCTGCTGACGCCCTATATATACGCGGGTAGACTGAACCGGTTTGAGATTGATAGAATTGATAATTCAGATATCTCATATATTATGATATTATTTTTGTCTTTCAAGACTTAAATATATCAGGGTTCTGTTGATACGAGTTCTCGGAGGATCGTAGCCCACACTACGTTCGAGGATCACGTAAACAAATACAGTAAAAGATCTGACTGGAGCTTCAACTCGGAGTCAATTCATAGTTGAAGATTAGATTGACAAGTGGTATTCATCTAAATTAACTTTGGTTGCACGGGTTTATTTTTGATCGTTCGACATCAAAAATTTTATCTGGAGCCCGTTTCGGCATTTGCCCGTCCAGTTAATTTTTTACCAAAAATCGTTTTACAAAAATAATGATCTTGGCAATATTGCCTCCAACACTGGCCCTTTGCAATGAATATGTTTGGTTGTATCATATAGATACACTGGTCAAAACTTTTGTTAAGGAAAGTTGTCTTGACATCCATTTGCCAGATTTCGTAATTGAAATGTGCGGCAATGGATAAGAAAATTCGGATAGACTTAAGTATGGCTACCGGCGAAGAGGTTTTCTCATAGTCGATCCCTTCTTTCTGAAGAAACTCTTTAGCAACAAGCCTAGCTTTGCAGGTTTTAACCTTCCTGTCTACTCCTCTCTTCTTCTTATAGATCCATATGCATCCAATGGATTTTATCCCTTCTGGTGGTTCTATAAGTTTCCAGACCTGATTGGAATACATAGATTCCATCTCTGAATTCATAGCCCTTTGTCAAAGATCTGCATCTTTGTCTTATGGTGCTTCATTGTAGTTATAGGGCTCAGTATCCAGTTCTGTCGGGATCTGTCAACAGACTCTCCTAAGAACATATATCGATCAAGTTGATGAACAATCCTCCCACTATGACGTGGAACTACCTGTGTCTGTGTACTAGCAGTAACAGGCTGTACAGAATCTAGACCTTGCGCATCAGCACCATGTTCTTGATTTGCACATGTCCCGATAATCCTTCCACTATGACGAGGTAATAGAATATCAGTGACTTGTGGTTCCATTTTCATTCTACTAGTATTTTCTCTCAGTTTTTCTAGAACAATATTATTTTTGGGCCTGTGATCCATAATATAATCCTCTTCTAAGGATCGAGCATTGGTGCTAACAATGACCTTTTGATCCTTAGGATTATAAAATAGACCACTTTTCGTTCCCTTGGGATACCCCACAAAGAAACAAACTTCTGTCATCAGTTCTAACTTATCTGTATTCTCTTTCAGCACATGTGCTGGACACCCCCAAATCTGAATGTGTTTCAGACTAGGCTTATGCGCAGTACACAATTCTATGTGAGTAGAAGGTACTGACTTAGAAAGTACCATGTTTAGAATGTAAGCCGCTGTCTCTAAAGCGAGTCCCCAAAATGAATCTGATATACCTAAATAACTCATCATTGACCTTACCATCTCCATAAGAGTCATATTCTTTCTTTTTCTTACACCATTCTGCTGTGGAGTGCCAAGTGCAGTCAATTGGAATGTAATTTCCTCTGATGACAAGTAGTCCTTAAACTCTCCAAATAGGTATTTTCCACCAGGGTTGGATCGTAGTAATTTGATACTTTACCCAAACGCTTCTCTGTCTCCTCCTTGAATTGTTTGAATTTCTCAAAGCATTCAGACTTATGGTTCATCAGGTAAATGTATCCATACCTTGAGTAGTCATCAATGAAACTGACGAAGTACTCAAAATCACCTCTAGCCCGAATTATCATAGGACCACACACATCAGAATGAATCAACTCCAACGATTCTTTACCTCTATAGCCTTTGGCCGAAAAGGGCCTCTTGGTCATTTTACCCTCTAAGCAAGATTCACAGACTGGAAGTGTCTCTATTTTCAATGAACTTAAAGATCCAGTTGCTACCAGTCTATTTATCCTTTTTTAGATTAATATAATCTAAGTATAAGTGTCAAAGAAACGTTTAGTTTATTAAAGAAGAAAACTTTCTTTTATATGGTAATATAGATGTATTATTCATTTCAGTCAGTTGCAGTGTAGGAGAGATTGGAGTAATAATATAAAAATTATCCACCAATGTACCAGAATAGATAGCCCGTTTATTATCCTTAATAACCACAGAGTTATTAAAATAAACTAAATATCCATCTTTAGCTAATCTAGAAACGGAAACTAAGTTCCTTCTAATGGCAGGTATATAAAGACAATCTCTTAATATTAAAATCAGATCTCTACCAAAACTGATAGTGATATCTCCGACTACAACTGCTGTTACCTTTGTATTATTGCCCATATGCAGGTAAATCTCCCCATCACTAAGTTGTCAGGTTTCCTAAAATTCCTGCAATGAATTGCAGACAAGATTAGTGGCTCCCGTATCTACACACCAGGTTCCGGTAGATAACACCACTAAATATGTTTTCACAACTAGTGAATAGAAATTTTTCTGTTTGTTTTGCCTTTTGAGAAATACTGGACAGCTTTTCCCAATGCCGGGTCTGGTTGCAGTGAAAATATCTGCCTTTCAGCTTTTTCACACTAGTCCATGGTCCACTAACTACCTTGGAAATCGTGTCTCCCTATTTCTAAACCTTTTTCTTCTTCAAGTCTTTTGGTCCAGAGGAAGAACTTTTTTCAGAAACAAATACATTTCTTGGTATTGCAGGAATACCATTTGTAGTTAAAGCTATATCCAAGTTACATTTCTAGTCAACAAAATTCGGTCCCATAAGTTTGTTTTCTTTGAGTATAGAAGCGAGTGGGTTGAAATCTATTTTATTCCTGAGAATCACATAATTAAAAAACCGTTAATTATGATGAGTAAAATTTTGAATTCATTTTAATTTGGTTCCCTTTACTATTTTAAAATTAATTCACCAGCAAACTGGTAACCTATGAATAGCATGCCATGTTGGGTGGACGTCTACTATCCATCATAAGACTAGACATGCCAATTCCTTTTAATTTTACTATTTAGGCAAATTACCATGCCAAGTAAAAATTAAATAGCTGACATAGTTTCGGTTTAGTATACAATAGCAGTGACACAGTTGGAGAGAATACTATTATATATAACTAAGTGTTAACCATTACTTAATCCCAAATTAATCGCTTCGCAATGAACCCTTCAGTTGAAGAAGTGATCTACACTAACAATTATCCAAAATTAGCCCTAAAGGAGGTTTGTACTGGCGATACCGCAATTAATCTGTCCGTTGGGGAGGAAGGCCTTACTGCCGACGCGTAGGGTTTAATTGCATCGCCTACAAACTAGTTATGAAAACCGCGGGATTTATCTGTGAATAAATTTTCTCTTCCACTTAGATTTTAAAAATATTTTTTAGGGTTATAAAAATTCGTTTAATTAAAATAAATTTATTAATTTCGAAAGTCACACGATCTGAAAG
>JAULJZ010132872.1:0-10856 GCA_032270985.1 Heliamphora pulchella | reverse complement strand
TATTTTTTATATTTTAAACTAATTCAAGTTATATAGACATCGCGTGTATTCCAAACTTTAGTATATATATATATATATATATATAGAGAGAGAGAGAGAGAGAGAGAGAGAGAGAGAGCAAACGCGCGAGAGATGGAGGGATTATTCGACAAACAAGCGGAGATCTACCTGGATGCGAGGCCCAATTATCCGAGGGATTGGTATTCAATGTTAGCGAATCGGACCACTCATCACTCTCTCGCTTGGGATGTCGGCACTGGCAACGGCCAAGCCGCTCTCGGTGTTAGTGCTCTCTCTCCCTCTCTCTCTCTCTCTCTCTCACACGCACACACACTAACTTCTGTCTATTTCTTTTGTATATATGTTCTCTGGACAATAGATTCAGTGATGTTTCGATTCTTGACATTTATAATGCTGTTGTTAATACATTAACCATGGAGAATTGACAGTTTATTCAAAATCATTACTCTTGGCCTGAATTTCACACGGTCTATGTCATTGATTTGGTAAAGAAAAAAGGGGCTGAAATATTACGTACAAAACATGTATATTTGTTTTTGTGGTTATTGGACAACATTGATATGATGAACAAAGCAAATGTATACAAGCAACAATTTATTAAGCTATTTCAAGTCATAGAAACTCGAGGACTAGTTTTCATAAGCGGGGGGAGAATGATGCACGCTATATTTGGGGTGTTTGGAAATGCTACCACTAGTAGCTTTTAGCTTTCTGTTACTAATTTTAGTTATAAGTTATAAATTTTTTCAAATACTAACAATTTCTACTATTACTTATAACTATTTTTTCTTCTATTTTAGCTGTAAGTGACAATATTTATCAAACACTCACAATTTCTGCTACAAGTTACAATCTATAAGCTACTAGCAGTAGCTTTGTCAAACACCACCATTATAGAAAACTTTAATATTTAGCTTTTTTTATGAAGTTTCTTTTTCTGTGCTACCTGTTTTGGCATATTTTTGTATATTTTTAGTAGTCAAATTTGAATTGATATTAAATTTGTCTTTTTTGACAATTTTTTATTAATTAGGAATTTGGTAGAATTCAGCTTCCTTAATGGGTTGATTACTTAACTTAGACTTTGTACTATTATAAATAAATTATAAGGACCTTAGGGCTAGAGAGTTGATTATTGAGATTAAAGAATTTAGAGGATCTTTTTATGCAGAGTTTCTTAATTCAAGCAAGCTTGTAGATTTCGATGCTAGTGTTCCTCTAGCTGATACGTTTTCCTACATCACAATGCCACGTGGTACAACTGACAAATAAATAATCGCAACTCATATTATGTGTATCACCTTTTGTCTTCAACCACTCAACAAAGGTGAGTCATTATATCTTACCATAAAATTTATCGCTAGAGGCAACTCAAGCCAATTTAAGGCCTAAAGTGAAAAACCAGAATGGAGTTACTTTGTATGTTTTTAAATTATAATTTAGATTAGAATATATTTTTCTTTCTTTTGAAGTGCAAAATTATCAATTAAAAATTTATATTTCAAGTTTTGCTAACATATTATTGAACGGTGTTCTAAAAATTATTGGGCATGTGAACTATTATCGTCTACTGATTTGATTTTTTAAATGTAAAAGAAATAAAAATGTTTTTACGTGAAAAAATTATACACATTTACTTTGAATTGAAGAAATAGTTTATTTCTAACACTTTTAACGCAACATTCCGAAAGTAATAAGGATCAAACTGCGTATCCTCAAGAAAGAAAATGCATTGAAATGGAAAACGTAGCAAAAAGAAGATAAATTGAATAGGAAAAGTGGCTGTAATCTCTTAATGAAAAATCTAAACTAAAATAATAGCCTACAAAAAGTGAGGATCTCATTGTAATGTATGCCCTAAGCAAGCACCTAAGCTGCTTAGGACTTGAGCCGGCTCTGTTTGATGCCATGATATTAGATGGGAGCACCACGTGCAATTGCCAAATGGTACCCCAGGAGCACTGAATAATTACCCCGATTTTTGGTTATACATTTATGCTATTGACCAATGTAATTTCGTAACTTTGTGACCAGTCCTCTTTACATGATATTCTCGAGTGTTGGTCTTTCTTGTGTTATTTGGTTAGCATTTCGAAAACTACTGTGGCACACGTAGTGCGTGTACAAAATTATATGAAAAAGTGCCGAATCAAGAAAAAAAGTTGAGAAGTCAAATTAAAAATTAGTTCAAACATAATGATTGGGGTTTTAGATACAGTGGACAAAATAATAGGTGGGAAAAAATTCTTGCTTAATAAATGTGAAAAAGAAAAATTACAAAAAATTGAAAAACGCAGAACTTGAGCGATTACTGAACATTTACAAACTTTTGTTTGCACTAAGTGATATATTTTCTTTTAATAATTGCATATTTGCAAATTATAAATGGGAAAAAGCAAAAGCCATTTTAGCAGTTTTGTAATGCTATCTAGAACATTGGAAAAACAACAATCTTCAAGTTGACCAAAACGAAGGAACTTGAATGGTTTTAGTTGAGACAGGGTCTACTAACAACAACACTGAACATGGGAATTGGAAATGCTAAACACATTTGGTTTTTGTTTACCAAGGAGAGCAATCTTTGTAGTGTCTATGGCTGAAAACTTATTTGCTAAAAGGGAAAATTTTGTGGTCTCTCAAAATTCCACTAAATTCTTCATGTGTTTGGAGAAAGCTGCTGCAGTTTAGACCAATAATGACACCCTATAGCAATCATATTCTAGGTAATAGTGGAGACACCTTCATTTGGTATGATAACTAGCATCCAAAAGGACTGATAACTAGCATCCAGAAGGGACCAATTCTTCGGATGAAACGAGAAAGTGTTATATATGATGCTACTTGAGAGAGATTCTCTAAGGTCAGTACAAGCATTGTAAGGCCTTGATTGGTAACTAGCTTTAAAGCTAGTTTTTCTTAATTATTATTATTATTATTAATATTATTATTTTTATAGCTAAAAAGCTTGTTTGAATGGAGAGTAGGTTTTTTGATAAATTAGCTTTAATCTAGCTTTTTTAGAGTTAGTTGATTCGGTAAGAAGTTTGTTTTTTTCTTTTGTTTCAAATTAAACAATATTGCGCTACTATATAGTTGATTATAGTGATTATATACAGTTTGTATTGGTAGTAAATAAGTTTTCAAATAAGGGTACTATTGTCTTTCTAATTGGGGTGGGGCTTGAATATAGTGCCCTAGTGATTGGTGCCTTTGATTTGCTTTTTTGACTTTACCTTGTTTGCTTTTTTGTCAAATAGAGCATGTTGACTTTTTGACCTTTTGGCTAATAAGAAGTCAAAAAGCTTTGCTTCCAATCAGGGCCTAGATAGTGAATGGAAGTGGCCTACAACTCAAACCATGGAACTGATAGAGTTACAAAATGATATTCATGCTACGCTAATGCCTTATGATCACAAAGATGATAGAGTGGTGTGGGTAGATAGCTCAAGATTGGCATGGTCATACCTGGGCTTCAGCATGCTAAATACTCCTTGTTAGCTCTACAATGCCGCTCGTGAGATGAACTCCATATCCCTGGTTAGGAGTAGGATAGAGTGATTCACTCAGAACTACCAAGAGAGTAAGTGGATTGGAGGCTAGAGTTAGGATCGTTAAGGCTAATTCACCTAACCACCCTTAAGTGGGTTGACCTCTCCTTGACCGGCCTTAGAATAGAAGGGGCTTGATCGTTTTGATACTTCGAAGCATGTATCATGGCGATGTTGACATGCCGCAAATACCCTGTGATATAAGCACCAAGGTTGTCAACTAATCACAGTTAAACCTCAGATAAGTCGAACAAAGTGAGATGTACCACGTGGTGCATGTTAGCTGGCTCACATCATCGTTAGTTCATCCTATATAAAGGGTGCTTCTCATTTAATACATATATCAATATTACCTTATGGTCCTTACCATTATCCCTATTTTGCACTAAAGTTGCTAACTCTCACCTCTTCTATCTCCAGTGACTTTTGAGCTAAGTCAAGCACCTTTATTCCAGACTCCTGTCAACCCATCTCATCCCCTGTATACTCCATGAGGGAGATAAATAGCGTTCACTTGTCATCACAAAAGTACGTGCAACTTGGGGAGGTAATCCTTGTGCCCTCCAAGTGGGGCAAGAAACATGCTCATAAATCGCGGTATCGGTCGGAATAATGGTTGCAATTGCGTGCAACGGGTAGTGAGAGAATCAGTCAATCTGTAACAGAAATCAGTAACCGTCCTTTTGATTTTTATAAAGTGCTAGCAAATGACAAACTCATTGATAAGTATATCCTAGTCTTATTTACTACAAATTGAATGTTTATAATTGTTTTGAATAAACATTTTGGCACCTAAAACATGCTTTTAATTAATATTACTTAACATATAATTACTTATAGCAACGTTCATATGGTTAAGTAATTAATATTATTTAACTAAATAATAAATATTAATTATAAATACTAAATAATTGTAACTAAAGATAATTACCTAACACATAACTACTTAAAGTTATTCCCATTTAGTTATTATTTAACTAAAATTAAATGTATCGTTTGAGTTGTGCTCTTGCGGTGCTTGGGATTGTGCTCTATGGTGATTCATATTTTGAGGGAACCTCCAAATACACAAACATTTATGTTAGTTACACCCCTTGAATGCATGTATAAATACATATACAAGTTGGTGGCCTCATTAGTAATTCATGTTTGTTTCGAAACTCCCATATTTTGAATCAAATTAAACAAAAAGCTTCTAAACTATACCAGATTGTACAAGAAGTAGCCCTTCTAAAATTGAAGATCGTGCTTTACAATAGGATGGATATTTATTTTAAATCGAAGAGAACGCAAATCATGAAATCAATTTCACAAGCTAGAATCGATTTCCAAATCGATTTTTGAAGATCGATTTCAATTGCAAAATCAATACCCTGGATCGAATATCCATATCTACTCAAATGGAGAACCCAATCCCATAGTAATCGAAGATGGTTCAACAGAATTGAAGGTTCAACAACCCAAATCGAAGCTCCTTGATGCCAGATTGAAACTTCTTTTACCAAATTGAAGTTCCTTGATGCCATATCAAACTTCCCACCCTAGCTTTGAAGATTAAGATATAGTTCTAGAGAGGAAGGAAAAGTCAAATTGTTGGGCTGTCGTGGGTCATGTATTAGGAGTATCGGGAGTATTAACTGATATGGATTGATGCGTGGCACTGATATGTGATACGTATCGGCCGTTTCAGTGGATACTCAAGGAATTTTCTACAATGCAATACCAAGTGCGCTCATCTGAATCATGTTTGTGATACCATTACGCAACGGCCGATACTTAGCTGTATCAGCGATATTTAAAACCATAACAAGAGTTTATTGGAACCTTAGAACCATATCAAATCTTTGGGGTACTAGAAGAGCTTCTGGTCCCTTACTACCCTGTCTTGCCTTAAGGTTGCAACTCTCACCTCCTCCACCTCCGTTGACTCCTAAGTCAAGCTATCTTTATTTTCTCAGATGCCTGTCAGTCCAACCATCATCCACTAGTGGTATGGACATTGATTGTGAGTAGAGATTTCTCAATTGCTTCCTTGTGGAAGAAATTATGGATTCCGTGGTTTGGTTCCCATTGCATATTCCAAGAATGAGTTTTGTGGTATAGATGGTAATGTTAGGCGTGTGGAGCCTGGTTATTTTTGGGATCCGACTCATGACCCAACCCGTTTCACAGGCATCACAGTATAAAATGGATTTTTTGTGAGGCTTAGTCCATGGAGCGGAGATGAGGGTCTTTATATAATTGTTGCTTCTCTTTGGGTTTCTGAACCCATGTAATTTTGTACCGTCTCTTCTCATAGTGAAAGCCGCCGCAACTCTGTAGATGTAGCTCTAGTTTTGGGTGAACCACATAAAATCGTGTCTTCTATGTGTGATTGATTTTTTCTCGGTTTTTTTTTTTTTCATTTTCTGCCATAACAGGTAATTCAAGGCTCTCTATTAACAAAGGGGAAAAAAAATTATTATTGCATATTAATCAAAAGGCTTATCACTAATGATGGATTACATGATATGTATAGAAACCAAAAAACCCTAGTTATATAAGAAATACTAAAGTATCCCTTAGATAGAACTAAAATAACTAAAATACACTCTCCCCCCTCCCCCCCCCTCCGAAATTCATGATGCGAGGCCGAAGAGCAGCAAGAGTTTGGTTAGAAAAATTCGAAAACGAGCTATAATGTTAGTCTTTGTGAAGAAATTGGCAAGCTGCAAGGTGGATGTGACAAACAGTAAACAAATAGTACCCAACTGAAAATGGTGACGAACGGAGTGGTAATCAATGTAAATATGATTTGTACTTTCATGAAATATGGAATTATGAGCAATCTGAATGGCACTCTTATTGTTACAGTATAAAGAGGTAGGAAAAATGGAGGAAACACTCAAATTAGAGAGAAGCCACTGAAGCCTAACAATTTCAACAGTCGCATAGGTCATATCATGATATTTAGCCTTTGCGGTGGAACGGGCAATCATATACTGTTTCTTAAATCTTTAGAAAATAAGAGTTACTGAGAAATACACAAAAACCAGTGGTGGACTTGCGATCAGAAACGTCACCAGCCCAGTCAGCATCCGTATATGCTTGAAGAGTCAATGAGGATGTAGAGGACAATAATAAACTCTGAAAAATAGTGTGCCGGATGTAATTGATGATACTGAGTAAAGCTGCCCAGTGGGTAGAGCGAGGGGCCAAGATAAACTGACTAACAATATGACAACATAAGCTATGTCAGGGCGGGTCATTGTGAGATAGACCAAACACCCAACCAATCAGTGGAAGAGAACTTAGCATGTACTTCATTTGGAGTGCCGACAATTTTATCATCGGGAAGGTGCGCATAGTGAATAACCTCATGAGCATACTTAGTTTGAGAGGGAAAATAACCCTTGGGGGAAGAAGCCACCTCAATACCAAGGAAATACCGAAAATGGCCCAACTCTTTCATCTCAAACTCTCGAAAGAGATGTTGCTTGACTTTAGAGATAGTGGCAGAGTCAGAACCAGTAATAATCATGTCATTCACATATAAGAGAAAAATAACGATACCAGCAGAGGTATGACGGATAAAGAGGGCGGAATCATGAGTGCTAGGATGAAGAGTAATATGGGTAACATTAGAATGAAAACGGTCATACTAGGCACGAGGAGATTGATTCAGATTGTAAAGGGCAAGATAGAGACGACAAACCAAGCCCGGGGGATGAGAGAGACTCCAGGGAGAATCCATATAAACTTCTTCATTAAGGTAGCTATTAAGAAAGTCATTCTTAACATCCAATTGAAAGAGAGACCAGTTACGAACTACAGCCATGGATATAAGTGTACAAACTGTGGTCATTTTAGCTACAAGAGCAAAGGTTTCTTTGTAGTCAATGCCATATTCTTGAAAATAGCCCTTGGCAACCAGACAACCTCTATAACGCTCTAAGGAGCCATCCAAGTGAGTTTTAACCTTGTACACCCACTTGCACCAAATGAGATTTTTATCTGTAGCTTGCAGGCAGTGGAACAAACTCTCAAGTATCAATATTTTGAATAGCAGTTTATTTGTCAGACATTGCATTAGCCCAATTAGGATCAGTACATGCTTCTTTATAAAATTGAGGCTCAAAATAAACATGAATAGAAATAAAAAAAAGCACAGTAAGGAGAAAAACAAGTATGCGAAAAATCACGTCTTACTAGGGGAATACAAGTGCGCAAAGAATAGCGATGTTCAGGAGGATTGGAAGTCGGAGGAGCAGTGGAAGCAGGATCAAAGTTGGTGGATGACGGGGGAGAAGGATCAACAGGCCGGCGAGAGTAAACTAATGGGAAAGACGAAGGTAGAGACGGACTGGATGTGGGGTAGATGATGGACATCAAGATCATTGATAAACTTCTCAGAAGGCACATCGAAGAGGAAACGTATCCAGAAACACTAACTCGTCTTTGGAGACATGGGGCATATTTAGGAGAAAGATTAAACTAAGAGAGACGCTCGAGAAACACAACATGACGTGAGACATATAGGCATTTCAAAACAGGAACATTACACGATACCTTTTTTGCTGAAGGCCTTACCCCAAGAAGACACAGAGAGCAGAACGAGCACTGAGTTTGCTCCGCTCGCGTTTGGGAAGGAGGACAGAACAGACGAAGCCAAAGACATACAACAAGGAATAATTAGGAGCGTGGTCGAAAAGCTTCTCATAAGGGAGATACCGGAAAGAAGAGGAGAGGGCATACAATTGAGAAGATACACTGCCGTAAGAATGGCTTCACCCCAGAATATAGCAGGAACAAAGGAGGATAGAAGGAGAGATCGAGCTGTATCTAGGATATGCCGGTGTTTTCTTTCAGCTCTACCATTCTGAGCCGGGGTGTCATAACATAAGGACTGATGAATAGTATTAGAGGAAGCAAAAAATCGGTAAATTCAGTCAAAAACTACTCACCCAAATCTGAATGAAGAATCTTTATAGTGGTAGATAACTGTGTTTAAACCATAGAGTCAAAAGGTGGTAAATGCGACACAAATTTGATTTGTGTGACATAAGGTAACCCCAGCAAAATCGACTATAATCATCGATAAAAGAGACATAGTAAATGGAGCCACCTTTGGTGGCAATGGGGGAAGGACTCCACACATCTATATGAACAATAGAAGAAGGAGATGTAGAAATAGACGTGCTTTTATTAAACGGTAAAGCTTACATTTTTGTAAGTTTACAGCCACTGTACTCAGAAATAGCACTAATAGACATTTTGCCTAATCAACCAGATTGAACCAAAGCTTTTAGACACTCACTAGATAAATATCCAAATTGAGAATCCCAAATGAAAAAGGGGAAAGAATGTTGATCAAGGAAAAAGGACGACATAGCAACTGAGGAAGCCACGAGAATGTATAAACTTTCCAGAATATATAGATTATCAGCTCTATGTTCGGTCCTAATCTGCTTCTTGGACGTCCATTCTTGAACACAGCCAGATGAAGAAAAGAGAACATCAAAACCAGAATCAGAGAGCTGACTAATAAACAGCAAACTAACAGACAATTGTGGTTTGTAAAAAACATTAGGAATAGGCACAGAGGAGGAGGTAGACGGGACAACCGAACTAATAGAGACAACGTGCATAGGTGAACCATTTGCAGTGTGAACATTAATAAGAGAAGGAGAAACTGATGAAGCTGATCTATTAGCGACTAGGGCAGGAGAGATGTGGTGCCAGTAGATGCAGGTGCAGTAAGAGCATTAGGTGGGCGATAGGACGGTGCAGAGGTTACGTGAGGTGAATGATGAAGAAGATTGGCCCTTCTGTGCTAACTTAGGGCAGGCAGACTTCCAATAGCCCTTTTGGTGACAAAAGCTGAACTCATCCATAGCAATCCATGGCTTGGGCTTTCCGGTGACTTGAATCCGATGAGGGGAGGGGAGGGGAGGGAGTAGGTAGCAACGGAGTTTGGGATGTAACACTCATGGAGGAGGAAGCGGTGGCAAAGACTGTCTGAGAGGGAATAGTCATCTGAGCAACTTTGAACCGTGTTTCTTTGCAATGAGTTCGCGAATAGCCCCATCAACATACGGTAAGGGAGAACGATGAAGAATAGCACTACGAAGTGGCTTAAACTGATCACATAGTGCCATGAGAAATTATATGAGCCTCTGCTTTTGCGATACTGAAGATAACTATTAATCATTTGCAAGTCAGAGGGTTCCATAAGAGCTAGCTAATCCCAGTAAGCCATCATCTCATTATAAAATTCCTGGATCGACTTATCATTTTGTTTGGCGCTTTGAATGGCCATCTCCAACTCATATTACTTGGAAAAATTAGAAGTGAGATACATATTTTAAAGATAGTCCTACATATACTTGGTGGTCGTATATTTTGAGAAATTCATTCCGATACTTGGCTCTGCAGAATTGTGAAACTAGGTGAGGATTTGTGCATTCTCCATATCCCATACTGCAATAGATGTATCATATACTTTAGATTTTGGATCTGTAGGTCGAACGGTTGAACCTGTTATATAACCCCATTGCCCTTTTCCAAGAAAAAGTTTTTCAAAATACTGGACCGATAAAAATAGTTGGTTCCATTAAGACAAATATTGATAGCTTGGAATTTGTCGTCGACCATGTCGAAAAGGAAGAATAGGCGATAAAACAGTAGCCAAACAGTACCGAAGGATTGATAGACAACAATATTGTTGGTTCAAGGGGGAGGGGTTTCGGTGAGATCGACGGTGTTGGTTGAGAAGACTAGAGAGGTTGTTGGTGCTAATAAAGGTGTCCGGTAAGGTCACCGGTATTGATAAAGGTGTTTGGTAAGGTCACTGAAGGTCGCCGATGTACTGGAAGAGGTCGTTGAGGGTCGGCGAGGCAAAGGGGTGCGATGGTTGGCGCTTCAAGTGACGGTGGCTAGGGTTTGGAATGATTTTCGAAGGCTCTGCAATCTGCGAAGTCATCGTCGGTGAAGCCTTGGTACGGCAAAGGGGTTTCACGGTGGCGGTTAAAGCTCTGCGAAGGTCGTCTAAGGGCTAGGGTTTCAGAGTTTGGTGAACTGGTTCGTGCGAAAGAGGAAGAAGAAGTCGGTTAGTGCCAAAGAAAGAGTCGACAGTGCCGGTGCCAAAGAAGAGGAAGAAGGAAATGGCGGCGGGGTTAGGGTTCTGATATTGGCTTTGATACCATGTTAACAGAGGGAAGAAAATATTATTATTACATATTAATCAAAAGGTTTACCACTAATGATGGATTAATATATATATATATATATATATATATATATATATAT
>JAULJZ010132861.1:0-10857 GCA_032270985.1 Heliamphora pulchella | reverse complement strand
ATAAAAGACAATATATTATCAAAAATTTATTCCATGATTTTAAAACACTATGAATGCATTTATTTGAGCATAATTTTTAGCTTTTGCTTAGAGTTTAACCAAAAATATGAAAATTCAAATAAGTATAATTATAATTTTTTGTTTGTACTCATAATTATAATTTCTTGTTTATACTAATTTTAAATCACCTAACATAAAGTTTATTATTTAATTAAGTTATAAATTTACAACTTTAATAAATATTTATTATTTCTATTTAAATTTTTATTTTAAATATAATCACGTCTTTTCAATTATATATAAAAAAGTATGCTTAAAAAAAACATTTTTCTCCTATTTCAAAAACCACGTAAATACATATCCCTATTTGGAATCTATAGAATAATTAATCAACTAATAAGTATGTAGTTATTTTGTTGTTATTTTTGGCCTATAGGCCCCTCTACATCTTCCACCATATCTTTCATTATATCTACGTATTCATAAAAGATCAAATATTTCCATTAAAAGGAATATTATAATAGTAACTTTCACTTTCTTTTTCCTATTTGTAATATGATTATATTTCCATTTTAGTCATTTCATAGTCATCTCATCAACTTATCAATTATCAAACGTCTAGATACAATTATCAAAAGCAAAATTATTCCTTAAAAAAATTCCAAGACTGCTTTCGGTGGATTTCAGACACAATTTCATTCCAATAATTTCCTATTGCTATATGAAGGGATCCTTCACCCTTTCTGAAAATAGAGTCAATTCAAGAGTTCAAAATTCATCATAGAATTCATTCAAGAGTTTTAATTTTGTAAAATTTTCTTTAGTGTTTAATAGATAGTGAATGTTTTCTTAAGCGAGTTTGAGTTTTTCTTAATATTTCAAAGTGTGTTTAGTTTTCAAGTGTATTTCAATTTCAAGTTTGAAGTGTGATCAGTCTTAAGTGTGATCAATTCAATTGTTGTAATACCAACCATCTGTAAGTACTTTTATACTTCAATGCGGTTAAAATATAAATTGTTAGTCATAGACAATCTAAGAGGAGGTTAATTGAGTTTTAACAAACAATAATAACTATTTTAAAAAAAAATTTAAAAATCTTTTAATTTCTTAAACAAATATAACAAATATATCAAGAAATAAAGTAATAAAGAAATTAAAGAGGTTAGAGAGAGAGAAATTGAACCGGAAACCAAGATTTATAGTGGTTCGGTTTCTTCCAAACCTACGTCTACTCCTCAAAACTCTCCTTAAGAATTTTTACTTAGATAGAATATTTCACAGGTGCATTCAAAGTATTTTACAGTCTCAAGAAAATCCTACAAAACAATCTCTGTTATTAGTTCTAGGCAATTCAAGAGAATGGTGAATTGGGTTTTAAAAGGATAATAAAAATTTTAAAAATATTTTCAAAAATCTTTTAATATTGCAAACAATTAGCAAAGATAATCAAATAAAAAAATAATTCAAATATTAAAGAGGTTAGGGATAAAAAAATTGAACCGAACACCGAGATTTATAGTGATTCGATTTCTTCTAAGTCTACGTTTACTCCCCAAGACTCCACTTAAGAATTTCACTAATGTAAAATGTTTACGGGTGCATTCAAAACCTTTTACAACTTTAAAACGATCCTACGAAAAATACGTTCCTATTTTTCTTCTAATCTCTTGAATTCTTATTTAATGAAATTTACTCACTCACTCAAAGGATAAAGGGTGACTCACCCTTAGATACAATAAATGGGATGTTTTAATGAATATCACTCACTCTCTTTACAGAAATGATTGGCAATAAATGAGAAGTAAAAAGATGAGATACAAGAGTTGGAGTTATGAACAATAAATGAGAGTTTGAAGGGTTTTGACTTTGAATCAAGCAATACAATAGTGATTATAGGTCTCCAGATATTTTAAATGTTGATGAATAACTACTTATATAAACTCTTGAGATTTCATGACTATTGGAGGTAGGTGAGAGCATTTAATGCCAAAATTTCGACTTATAAACTCTGCCGCGTATTTTGAATTTCATCGCAGGTATCGACACATTTGCTTTTGGATTGACACAAATTATCTAGGGCATGGTTCTTTAAGTGATCGGGTCGACTAAGATCTTTTGTGGTGTCAACACGATTTCTGCATTCTTCTCACAAACACAACGGTGTCGACACTAATGGTTTTTGTGTCGACTCAATTCGTTCTCCAATTTTTCGGGAGGACTTTTTGTGTTGCCTCATTTTGCCTTTGGTGTCGACACTAAAAAATACAAGAACCCTCAATGATTTTGTGTCGACACATTTGGACTTGGTGTCGATTCAAAATTTCTTCAGACGGGTTCGGAATATTTGTGTCGACTCTTCTTCAATTTATGTCGACTCACAAAATCTACAAGCAACTACGGTATTTTTGTGTCGAGTCATTTTCAGTTTGTGTCGACTCAAAATTCTAGATGACTACAGTGAAGAAATACTTTAGCGTCGACTCAAACTTAGTTTATGTCAACTCTTTTTTAGTGCAGAGTGTCTCGGCTCTTTTGTGTCGACTCAAATTTTTGATATCTGAAACATTTTAAATGAATATGTTAAGGTGCCAACTCATTTACTCAAAAATTTTGACACACTTGATATCATTATGTATTCTTTACCTTAAAGTGTTGACTTAATTATCAATCGAGGTCAACACAAAATATTCTCATTCAAAAATATTTAAGTGTTAATCCGTTTGAAAGATGAGTCATCTCATATGATTAAGGTGTCAACTCATTTGTCATTTTATGTCAATACTATCTTTTAAAAAATATTAAATATTATCCTTTTAAATCAATTTATTTTTAAAAAAAATTATAAAAATCATCAAAATCTAAATAAAAAGCTCTTGAACTAACAGTTTTGTTTACGCAATTTAAGATTTTCTTTAATTAATTCTTTTTCCTAGTGCTACTAGTCTTTTTTTTAGTAAAAAATAACAAGTATTTTTGTGAAAATTTCAAAAAATATATATAATTATGCTAATTAGATGGAATCATAATTTGTATTTAAATTTATATGATAATGATTATGTCTTGAATTTTGTTAAAACAAAACCTGTGTGTTTTTTTAAAACTTAAAATCGTTACACTTTGTTAAAAATGGTGATTTTTATGATTACAAACATCATATTATTTGAGCACACTTAGTTTTATTAATAAAAGTACTCTATATATGTTATCAAATTTTTTTGTAGGTGATTTTTATGATTACAAACTTCGTATTATTTCAACACACTTAATTTTATTAATAAAAGGTCTCCACGTATATTATCATTTTTTTTTTTTTAGATTTTTCTCAAAACTCTTAAAAAGTCCCTTGTTGAATTAACCTTTGTAGTAAAATCCTCTTGTCTACAACCCCACTCTTATCAATTTATTTTCCATTGCTCTTCCCTCCTTTGAAATTATAATATAAGGCTTGAAGAAAATATTACATATACGTACATGTTTTTTATCGCAATAGTGTAAAAGTAGCCGATGGAAACAGAAAAAAAAAATGTTAACAAATGTGAAATTCTTTTTGAGAAAGAACATTCGTATTTTTCAAACAAATATACAGGTGGGAGCTTACCTGGTTTAACTTCTAGAGTATGATATTTTGAATTTTTAAAATGTAAGTCAACAACAACGATCACAACAAAAATTAAACTTAAAATTAATAAATATTGAGAGCACACACAAAGTCACTTGGTAATTTTGATAAATTTCATTATTTTGCGATAAATTGTTATAAAATTTAATTTTAGTTTCATGGACATAATTATCCATATTTTTTATGACATTATTTGATTTATATAATTTGTGCATAAATACCGGTGAAGTTCAAAACATTTGCATAATTGAATTTTTAGCTATTAATTTATTTATTTTTTAAAATAGTTATTTCTTTTGAGTAAATTTTTTTCTCTTTTTTGGTTGTTTAGCTGTTAATTTGAGTTTATCAATTGATGACAAAAAAGAGTCATAGTTGTTTAGCTGTTAATTTGAGTTTGTCAATTCGTGACAAAAAAGAGAAGAGACGTGTTACTAAGGAGGAAAAATTTTAAATAAAAAAACAATAATAAAATTATTTAGTTATTTTAATTTTTTATTTTTTATTTTTTACACCGCACGTGTTTTTTCACATGCTATTTGTTTAGTGTTTGTTTTGCAATTTGCAAATTTGAAGCTTAATTGCCCATATGCTCTAATTGCTCATCATAGTTCTAAGTTGGCTTGATTTGATATAAATTTGTCACAAAATTGCCAAAAATAAGAGATTGTTAGGGTTCTGAATTTTTTTAGGTTTTGCAATTTCTATTTAATCTAAAATTCTTATGTTGTTAAGGAATTGATGTGTTTTAATATTCTAGAATTTGAGTCATTGTAACACCCTGTGCTTGTTCAGAGTTGTATTTTTTTGTTTTGAATATTTAGAGTTTGAAATTTTGTTAAACTCCTAAACTTGTTTGGTGTTGTAATTCTTTAGTTTCAAGAGTTTGCTTAGGTTTATAACTTACAATTTGACTCAGATTAGATCTTGAAAAGTGGCGTACGAACAATTTCAACTAAGAGTACAAGAAGACAAAGCAAGATAAATACTTTGTCAAATAAAAATCTTGAATGCATCGAGGTCATGATGTGCTACAATTGGAATTAAGTTGGGATTAGATTCTGTACAATAATATTTTTGTTTGATTAAAATTCTTTTAAGTCCTATTTTATTGGGAATAGGTTTCTAATGCCCCGTTTGTTTGGGCTAAAAATATTTTTCAACAGAAAATAGTTTTCATAGAAAACATTTTCTGAATAACGACTTATTATTCTGTGTTTGATTGTGATATAAAATATTTTCTGTTGTTTGGTTTCCGTAGAAAATTATTAATATTTCATAACTCGTAACTCCTAAAATTTAATAATTGAACAATCTCACTGACACAATCATATTAAGCAAGACAAGATATAAAAAATAAAATTACTAAAAAAATAATTAAACAATTATCGGGGGCCCAAGATCCCCGAGATCCCAAATCCAGACCCTAGAATCCTAAACCCCTAGACCTCCGAGAACCCGAAACCCTGGGACCTCAGACCCCATACCCCTGGACCACGAACAGTCGGGACACCAGACCCTCGAGACCCCCGAGACCTTGCAGCCTAGAGCCCCAAATCCTAGAATCACGGAACCCCGAACCCCTAAGATCTCGAACCCCCGAGATCACAGACACCCGGGACCCCAGACCCCTAGAACAAAAAAACACCCAAGACCAAGGAACCCTGGACCCCGCGACCATAAACACTCGAGACACCGGGACCCCAAGACTACAGGCATTGGGACCCTAGAACCCTAGATTCTCGAGACCTCAGACCCTTGGACTCCTAGACTCTCGGAACCCCGAGACCCTAGAACCTTGGGACCTCGAACGCTAGATCCCTGAGATGCCGAATCCCCAAATCCTGGACCCCAAAACTCCCGAGTCCTCAGGTTCCCGAACCCCTAAACCCTTGAGAACCCAGGACACCAGAGCCTGGAGCCCTAATTTTCCAGACCCCAGGACCCTCGAGATCCTCGAGACTTCCAAAATTCATAACCCTGAACCCTTAAGAGCCTAGACCCCTGGACCCCCGGATCCCGAAATCCCTAGACCCTCGGACTCCAGGACTCTAATGCTTTTGGGAACTCAAACCCCCACACCCTCAACCCTTTGAATCCTAAACTGGTAGTACTAATAGTAGAATGATTGTGCTAGCTGTGGTACGATGATAAGGATGAAAAATGTTTTCTACCTTAAAAAAGTAAAAAAAAATTTCCACCAAAATCAACTTATTTTTCATTGACTTGAAAAATATTTTCCGTTGACTTTTAATTTTTATAGTAGCAAACACCATAAAAATAGAGCCTAAGCCTCTCATATTACAAATAAGAGGTCGTACCAAAGTTTAGAAGCACTTTTAGAGAGATAAATTACATAGATGATGTTTAGCATTACTAAAATTAGTAGTTTATAAATTTTAACTTGTAGAAATTGTGAGTATTTAGTAAAAATTATAATTTGTAACTGAAATAGAAAAAAAAATAGTTATAACTTGTAGTAAAAATTATAAGTATTTAATAAAAATTATAATTTGTGAATAAAATTAAAAAAAAATAGTTATAACTTGTATTAAAAATTGCAAGCATTTGTAAAAGATTGTAGCTTATAGATAAAATTAGTAGCACGAAATTAAAAACTATTAACAGTAATTTTGCTAAATACTTGCATAAGCAAATTATTGAACATCAATTCTCTTACTTCCACGGGACTTGACAAAAAAAATTTATTCTTACATATCTTAAGTGGATTCCTTATATTACTTTTGGTGAATTCCTACAATTGCCTTCGGTGAATTTTATTGGCATAGAACATTGAGGATTCACTACCTTAGTGAAGCAATGTGAATTCATTGTGGTAGTGATTATTACAGAGAACGATATATAATGATTCGACAAACAAGGTTTAAAGCATCTAGCGTGAGAATTCAACTAAAGTAAATGATCTTACAAATGTTCATTAGTATACTACTTTATTTACCTAAACCTGAACTCGTCCCGTAGCTTTACCCAAGTTGAAATTTTTTACGTAAATAATCGTTATCGTCTTATTGTTTGTGATTATTTATTTTTATTACTTGTGTTTGTCTAATCTGACATAATCAACGACTACCCCTATCTCATTCTACTGTACATAAAATAATTTAAATATTAATATTATTTTTTTCTCAGCCTATCAACACACTTGTGGTCCCTCTTGGTCAAAATCATAAGATGGTTATCCATTTACTTTTGAACCATGAGGTTTTCTCAAAAACCACAATGGGGTAAAGTGTTGTTACCTTTAGCTGAAATAAAATCAGTGCAGACCTTTTAAAACTAAGAGCAATAAGTACTAAGAATATTAAGCAACTTGAAGAGAATCAAATCACACGATTAGCTAAAAACATATTAGTACCAACTTAATCCCCATATGTAGGATAAAATGAAACTTTCTAAAATTTATCCAATTACTGTCAGCATAAACAGATTATTTTTCAGTGGATTGAATTAGATTAGGGAACTTGAGGACTCGTCAATTTATTTATCTCCTTAGGATTAATAGTGTCCTGTTGGAATCGAACTTGAATCAATAGTCCAATATATGTTGGAATATTATTGAGATAACTAATACCAAGATCCTCGTGTATTATTGGTATTAGACAAAAATTATCTTCATTCTTTATCCAACAGCTAACAATAATTCTACGTCTCTTATCATTTTATTCTTTATCACACTTTAATAAAACATAAACTAAATTTTTCATGGTATACATGATCCTATTTATAATTCCTTGAAATAAAAATGGTATGAGACTCCAATATTCCTCATCCCTCCTATCTGATCCAATTCAATCTAGAATAACCAACAAGCGCTTATTATGTCAATGCTTTAGTTATTGACGATCAAGTTAAATATGACAGAAAAAAATTTGCGATACTTTGAAACTTTAAAAACCGTAACAAAACAGTTGGGTCAAAAGTTTATATATTCTACATTTTCTACTTTACTATTTCCTTAATGAATACTTCTAAACAAGGAACTGTTCAAGTGTTCATTAAGCATTCAAGTAGGCTGTAGTGAAAAAAAAAATGACACTGAAATAACAGAGATATATAGCATTCTGAA
Source organism: Heliamphora pulchella (assembly GCA_032270985.1). NCBI lineage: Eukaryota > Viridiplantae > Streptophyta > Magnoliopsida > Ericales > Sarraceniaceae > Heliamphora > Heliamphora pulchella. The sequence continues at coordinate 3,151 of JAULJZ010132861.1, read as the reverse complement.
AGCTCTGCATTGAAAAGGATATTAAGAGCTAATAACCTCATGAACAAAGGTAGAACAATGGATAAGAGTTACAAAGAAGAAACCAAGTATGGTCTCCACAAACAACCACAGTTCACTAAAATAAATTTGTTAGCATGTTCTTGAGACAAGCATCACATAAAAATCATAGAATACCAAAAAAAGTCCGAATATTACAAAACATAGAAAGAAGTTATAATTGGATTACAAAGCACCCAACATTCAAATTCCCCATATGTAATGATCTAATACAATAGGCAAGCAAAAAACTTAAAAAGAAACAAAAAAGACATGTATAAAACATAAGTACAAAAATCAGTAAGGAGTATTGTAGTAATACCCGGTTGGCGGCAGTCCTGCCCCGTTTACTGGCAACATTCCATGAGCCATCATAGGTTGAACACCCGGAGGATAGTGTCCAGTGCCACCGATCTTTGCCAAACTAGCTTGGCCTTGCATTCCATCCCTAGCATATTGTTGCCAAACTGTTTGCTCCTGCACAAGCAATTGCTGTTTCTTCTCCATTTCAGCAATTTGGACATACGAAGGCGGTGGTATGCTCAATGAGGCGGAAAATGGATCCTGACCCACAGTCTGGACAGTTCCATCAGGAGCAGGGAGAGCCAAAACAGGCGTCGCGCTCTTACCTGCCCCCGGCAATGCCACGCTGCTGGCACTGCCACCGCTTGCTTGGGCAGTGCTAACATGTTGCCTAACCATTCCCTGATCATAGATGCCATTCAATAACAATGGATCAAAACCACCTCCCAATGTCGCCTTTTGCTTCGATAGATTACTTGCCGATTCCACCAGGGCCAGTTCCCAATCAGCCTTACCACTTTCAGCTGCCGGAGTTTGCCAGGCAGAAGTTACCTCTGCCTCCCCGTTCGATTCAAAAGCTTCCCAAGACCCATTTCCATTGTTTGCTGCGGGACCTGCAAACAATGCCAAGGCCAACCTATTCCCCTGAGCATCCGCAGTCACAGCCTTGTCTCTCAAATCCACCAAGTCCCCAGTCTCTTGCTGCTTCTGCAGCTTAGGAGGCTCCGGCACAGGCGGGGGTGGGGGTGTGTAATTTTCTGGCGGTGGCAACGCCTTAATTTCATTCATATCGGGCACCGGTTCCACTTCTTGCGCGACCGACTTCTCTAATTTCCTCTCTGGGCTCTTTGATGCCTTCGCCCGATCCCTCACAAACTCCTCCAACGTATCCAACAGCTTGCCCGTAATCCTCTGCACTTCCGGGAACTCAGATGATCTTGCCACACCAGTGTCCTTACACCAATTGTAGAACGCCACAAGCTCATCAATTTGCTTCGCCACACTTGCATACGCATCGAAAGCCTTCACGCAATCCATGTACTCCATGTCAAAAAACCGATCAAGTAACACAGCTAAAACCTCGCGCACATCATTATAAAGCTTGAAACTCTCTTTAACGACTGGGTACAACGCAACTAACACCATCCTGCTATTCTTCGCCATACCCGTCGGTCGACAAGCCAATAACCTATCCAAAAGCCTTTGCAAATGACCCATCTTCCCGAAAATTCTCTCGGGCTTCATGTCCCTCAATGGGGTCACAGCCCTCCTTTCATCCCTTGATGTCTCCTTCACATCTCCAGAGGACATGGACCGCCTCATCCCGTCGTTTCCCTGCCACCGCTCCTCCCTGGATCCATACATCTCAATCTCACCACCACCACCACCACCACCACCACCACCACCACTTAGCTTCCTCTCGTACAACATCAACTCCAACCTCTGGTCCAAATACATCGCATATGCCCTAACAAAGGCCGATTGATCCCACGAATTCGAGTGTGCTTCGTCCCGAAAATCCGACATATTCAGCAACCGAGCCCCCCTACGGGTCGCGTACATGATCTCTTGCTGGAAAACGGGTTCACCATCGGATAGTAGCCGGTGAATCAACATCAGACTCTTCAAAGCGACGATCCAGTCTCTAGTCTTCCCCAACCGCTTCGACACCAACGCCACGCATGCGCTTACGTAGCCGCGCGAGTACGTGGTCAGGTGCAGGATCTCCCGAATGTACTTCTCGTCGGCTGGATCGTCGTCGTGGCTCGTCGCCTTCACGACCACAACCTCGAGCTCGGGGGCCATATTGCTCGCCACTTTCGCAATTCCGATGCTCGTCTGATCCTTCACAGCACCGATCGCTTTGCGTATCGTGCTGGAAGACATCGTTGTCCAACACTCTAAAACCCTAAACACACCAAATCCACGAAGTGGAAGAAAAACAAAAAGATCAATCAAAAGTGCTTATTGTTTATACAAGTTCAGATGCCGATTTTAAAATTTGACGAGCACTACTTAGTACTTTGCTCTAAGATTCATTGATTAGCTTAGCTTTAACGAGAGACTAAATCCAAAAATGCAAAACCATTTTCCGTACCGTTAAACTCGAAGAAATTTCTAGATCTGCAGTGAAGAGAGAGAGAGAGAGAGAGAGAGAGAGAGAGAGAGAGAGAGGGAAGGTCCGATCTGTCGTGGAGATTTGTAGATCTGCGGCGACGGGAGAGAAGGTTCGATCTGTCGTAGTGACGATGTCGGATCTTTGAATTATGGAGAAGGAGATGGAAACTACAGATTGGATCTGATCTGAGCTGATCTGCAATGGAAGTCAGAGTTGGTGATCGCCGGATTTCTTTCTCCCTGTACTTTCTCTCTCTAGATTTTCTCTCAATGCTTCGCGAGTTGGTAAGAAGAAAGGAGACTTGGAGGGAGGGGAAACGGATGGGAACTAAGCACCGTGTGTGGTGGTTTTTTATTTATGTGATTTATTATTTTTTTTTTTTAGGTAAATTTTGACAAAAAAAATAAAAAAATTTAATTTTTCAAATATCACTAACCTCCTCACAAGTTTAATTTTTATACTAAATTAGTTCAACTGTCAAATTTTTATTTAGTTTTATCTTGTTTAGCACGTTTTTCGAATAAATTTGTATGATTATATTATTTCATTACGTATAACTCTTCAAGTTTGTTAAGCATGTGAAAATTTATATTCATCCAATATCTGTATCTAAATAATTGAATAAGATCTCTTAATATTATTTTATAAATAAATAAATAAAAATTATAATTTAAAAAAATATTATTAAACAAA
>JAULJZ010132850.1:0-10857 GCA_032270985.1 Heliamphora pulchella | reverse complement strand
TTTTCTTTTATGCGTATTAATTTCGTGCAAGAAAATATTTTGTCAACAAAAATATATAATGATATAAATAAAAATAATTTTCCTTACTTTAAGTAGGTGTTTTTTTCTAAAAACTAACTTCAGGGGCTTTTCAAAAATAATTTTAAAATTTTGGGCATTTTCCAGAAAAATACTTCAAGAAACTTTTTGTGTGTGGTTTCTCTTTCCGATAAATTTAATTTTAAAGCCGTAACTTGGGTTTTAATCTCGCTTCCAATAAATCTAAGTCATAACTTTATCCTGCACCTTATCCCGAATTTTTAAGTCTTAACTCGACCTATTAATTTGATATTTTTCTCGGTCCTTCTCATGACTTTAAACTGATTCGTCGGTCCTTCTCATGACCTTAAACTGACTCGTCGATCCTCCATATGACCCTAAACTAACTCGTCGGTCCTTTTTATGACCTTAAACTTACTCGTCGGTTCTCCTCCTAAACTAACTCGTCGGTCCTTCTCATGATCCTAAACTGACTAGTCGGTCCTTCTCATGACTTTAAATTGACTCGTCGGTACTCCTCATGACCTTAAACTGACTCGTCGGTCCTTCTCATGACCTTAAACTGACTCGTCGGTCCTCTTCATGACTCTAAACTGACTCATCGATCCTCCTCAAGACCTTAAACTGGCTCGTCGGTCCTCCTCATAACCTTAAACTGACTCGTTGATCCTTGTCATGACCTTAAACTGATTCGTTAGTCCTCCTCATGACCCTAAACTAGCTCGTCGATCCTTTTCATAACCCTAAACTAGCTCGTCGGTCCTCCTCATGACCTTAAACTAACTCGCATTGCATTACACAATACTTGTCATGCATCATTTTTCTTATCTTGCATTTTGCCCCATGAATTATGTTCTGGTCTGATCCCAAGCAAAGGGGTACGTAGGCAGCTCGATGAAAATTCGAGTACGACCAACATCATATGCGTGCTTGCGTGTTTGTGACCTAAGATTGACAACTTAATCAAATGGCTGTTGCCTCTAGATCTTTGATATAACTTTCATCACGCGTTGCTACGCAAGTTATATCAAAGAGGGGCAACTATAGACGCCCCAATTTGACTCCGCCTAATCTTAGGTGAATTCGATGATGAAAACAGGTGGAATGGTGCTTCGATCCTCGAGAAGTAATCCAAGCCCCGTATTTGAACCCGAAACCTTTAAACCAATGAAATTTTATCGAACCATCGAAACTTGCTGCCCAAGTAAGGCGACCGCCATGTTTATTGCGGCGACCGCCAATAGAACCCCTTAGAAACCCTAGCCAAAAGTGCCGACCGCCACCTCTAACCTGGCGACCGCCAACTTTTATTGTGGCGACCGCCATAAAACTTTGTGGAACCTTTCAAAAACATGGCGATCTCCAACTTGTATTGTGGCCACCGCCATCTTCAATTGGCCTGACATACCCTAAAACGTGGCAACATCTCATTGGTTGAAGAACTCTATAAATATCATACCTCTGGTACGTTTTCAAGAATAAAATTTGAGTGGGAGGTTTTGAGAGAGAAGCTCTGCCGATCCACCGAGGAATTCTGAGTCCCAACACCGAAACCCTGTCGAAATACCGAGACCCGAATCTCCGACACCTACATTGAACCTTTGCTTCGATCACCACCTGAGGAGTAGACCGTTGAAGTACATTCCCAACTTGAGAATTTTTCGGAAATCTAGATACCTCGTTTGGATCATCGATCCTTCTAAACTCCATTTCCTCTCTATTGGAGTGATCGAGTTAACTTTCAATTTCAATTTGTGCATTTCTTTTGTTTACGTAATCAACCTTGTTTATTGTTTAAATTGCTTCATTTAGTTTAATCTTTTTAATTAATTATTTAGTTTATACATCCACACTTAACACATTATCTTTTTCTTTAATTTATTCATCAAAGTAGTGCTAATGTATTTCGGCAATTATAACTTGTTAGTATTGTTAATTGTTATAATAATATACTTACATTCATGTGAATGTAGTAATTAATACTGCATTTCACATTTTAGTTAAATAGTTGTATTTAATTTCTCTTATTTTTCTACCATTCTTTTCTTTTCTTTTCTTGTAATATTAATGTCCTCTTCTTTTAAGTGTTAGTTTAATATTCCTTCATTTATTTTTTATTTTTTTTCTTCATAGTAGTGTAATTTTCATTTTTAGCATTTTATTTCTTTTTATTTCCTTTTCCATCTAGTGTAGCTTTAATTTCTTTTCTTTTCTTTTCTTTTTAAGTTTTCTTTTCTTTTCTTTAATACTAATGTTCCATTTTAACTTGATGTTCTTTTCCTAGCTTTTATTCTATATCTTTTTTTTTCTTTTAATGTTAATATAGTTTCTCTTGCTAGTATTTTATTTCTTTTTCTTCTCTTTTATCACTAGGTTTAGATTTCCTTATAATATTCCTTTTTTTTTCTTTTAGTATTAATATAATTAGTACTTCTTTTCTCTTAATGATGGTATTTAGTATAAACCACCATTTTCTTCTTTTCTTTTTTTTATAGCTTCATTTTCTTTTCACAACACTTAATTTCTTTTTTTCATGTTATTAAACCAAAAAAAAATCACAAAAGAGTCTTTTAATAATTGAAACTCATTTGTTCATTTTATTTCTTTTATTTTTCTTTTGATTTAAAATATAAAGTGTGTGAATAGTTAGTTTTGTTTTAATAGTTTAATAGCATTTTCTAAAAACTCCTTATTTTGGTTTAATTTTTCTTTTTTCTTTCTTTTGTAAAGCTTTCTCTTTATTGTTTTTTCTTTCAAATCTTTAAACATTTTTCTGTCATAAAAAAACTTGATATTAGGTTCCACCATTTTGGTAAACTTTTAATATAGGAATTTCACATGTTTTTATTTTGATTATACTTTTGATAGTTTAAGAATATGCGTGATTAGTTTAGTGTTGTGCTTAGAATTGTTTAGCTCATTTTTGTAGCAAATCCATAATTACGTAGTTTTGGTAACTTATAGTATTTTTTTTATGCACGCTATGATAGTTTAGGTCATTTTTGTGAATATTACATGTGAGAATGTTCCATGTATCATTTTAATTAGCAATTGTATGCCTTAGGACTTAGGATTTTATCTCTTTATCTATTCTAATTTGGAGTGCTATGTACATATCTTATGTATTTTTCATATTTGATTTTGAATGTTCTCTCTTTATCTCTATTTTCTTTATTTGCATGCATTTGAAAAATTCTATTAAAGAACTAATGATAATTAGTGGAGGCCATCCTTATGGTTGGACGAACGGGATGCCTAACACCTTCTCTGATTCGTACCTTAGGTCCCGAACTCTTTTTCTCTGGTTAACGTTTTTAAGATCAGTAGCCATTTTTATTTTTCTTAATTTTTCTCAAAAACTAAGTGGCGACTCTATTTTCAATAAAAAAATATTTTCAAAATTTGGCTTTCAAGGTATTATAATATTTTCTAAACATCTTTGAAATTCTTCCTTTTTGACCATTTTCTAAAATCCCTAAATCCCAACGCCACAAGGATTAATGATTTTTGTTTGTATATCTTTATTTTCTATTCTATCGAACTCCCATTTTGTAGTTGTTGGGCAGTTCCTTATTTATCTAGGAGTTATAAATGTTTCAATTATGTTTGCTATAATGTTCGTGAATGGTTCAGAATATTACAAAAATATTCATCTTTCAGAACTAGGTCACCAATAGTGAACTCTTTTGGTCGGACCTTCTTCTTATATTCTCTAGTCATCTCTTCTTGTAGGCCCTAATTCCAAGCAGTGTCGTTTCTCTCCTCTACTCTGCTAGGTCTAGGCCTCTGGCCAGGGCTTCATGGTTCCCTTCCGTTGAGTACCCTTAATTTTGTCATCGTTGTAGGCAGTTCGATCTCTAGGGGAATGAATGCTTCAGTGCCATATGCTATGGTGTATAGGGTTTTTCCGATTGATCTATTGGGTGTTGTTCGATACAACCATAACACGTGGGGGAGTTCATCCACCCATCTTTTATTAGCCGCATTGAGCCTTTTCTTCAACATATTGTGAATGATCTTGTAATTCATTGTCTTGGCCTGATAGTTGCAATGAGTGTATGTTGGGGTTGAGTTGTAAAACTTGATCCCTAACTCGACACAGAACATTCTGAAGATCTTTCCATCGAACTGGGTCTCATTGTTTGAGATTAGGGCCTTTGGCATCCTAAACCTTGTGACAATGTTCTTTGAGACAGACATCTCCATGTCGACTTCCTTGATAGTGGCCAAGGGTTCAACCTCTACCCATTTCGTGAACTAGTGAGTGGTGATTATCATGAACTTTTTGTTGTTGGCTGCCTTAAGGAACGGTCTGACAATATCTAATCCCAAGTGAGCAAATGCCCACGGGCTAGACAACGAATTCAGCTCCCCAACAAGTTAGTGAATCATTGGTGCAAATTTTTGGCACTTTTCACACCTCCTCACATACTAATGGGCGTCTTTATGCATGTATGGCCACCAGTATCTTTGTGTGATGACTTTGTGTGCTAGAAACCTTCCTCTCGTGTTCCTTCCGAAAATTCCCTTGTAGATTTTACCCTGGAGGTCCTACACTTGGTCAGGTGGGTGCAAAGAAAATAGGGACCAGTATATGAGCGCCTGTACAATTTATCAGAAAGGGAGAGCTAGAATCTGAATGCTTTGAGCCATACTTTGTAAGCCTCCTTCTTATCAGTCGGCATGAGCTCGTTCTTCAAGTAGGCTAAGATTGGATCCATACAGCTTGGGCCGAAGTGTGTCGCTAGCCATTCATCTGGTTGCTACATAATGCTCGGCCTCTTTTGGCACTCCACCACCACTGTTCTTCGTTCTGAGGCATCCGAGGAAGAGGCGAGTCCGGTTAGAGCATCAACATGATTGTTAGCATCCTAACTCACCTACTCGACCCGAACTGTCTTGAAGTATTGCAGCTTTTCATTTACTTTCTAGAGGTAGATGGCCATTTTTCTCCCCGGGACTCATAAGATCCTGACAACTGGTTGACTACCAATTAGGAGTTGTTGTAAACCTCCAGCTCACTGGCGTCAAGCCTTATTGCCGCCCTGAAGACCTTATTTATTAAGTCCATGAATGCTATAGGCGTATTAGTTAAATCAAACGGCATCACTAGAAACTTATAATGCCCATATCTAGTGCAGAAAGCTGTCTTGGGCATGTCTTCCTCCTTAATCTTCAATTGATGATAGTCTGAGCGAAAATCAATCTTTGAGAATAGATGTGCCCTTTGAGGTTAATGAAATAAATCGTCAATTCTGGGCAAAAGATATCTATTCCTTATTGTTTTCTTATTTAATTCTCGATAATCAATACATAGGCGCATACTCTCATCCTTCCTTATCACAAATAAGACAGGGGCTCCCCACAGAGAAACAATAGGCCTAATAAAATATTTTCCCAATAACTCTTGTAATTGTTTCTTTGATTCTTTCAACTCTACCAGGGCCATCTTATATAAGGCCTTGGAGATAGGCCTTGTGTAAAGAACCAAGTCAACAGAAAATTGAATCTCTTTAAGTTGCGATAAATCTGGTAAGTCAATAGAAAATTCCTTCACAACAACAATATTCTCCAAATTCAACTCATATTGACTTGTGTCTCTGGCTGAAGTCAAATAACCCTTACAACCATTTCTCAACAACCGTTTTTCTTGAAAAGCTAAGATCATTCGGGAAAAAGTTTTATGTCTTTCACCGATGAAGCAAAATTTTGATTGATTTGGATACTAAAATATAACCTTTTTACCACGACAATCAACAAAAGCATAATTAGCTGCAAGCCAATCCATCTCAAGAATAATATCAAAATATCGCATCTCTAGCATTGTTAAATCCACAAGTAACTCTCTACCATTTATGTTAACCACATGAGATTTGCAGATTAAGTTGATGAGTAGAACACCTTCAACTTGGGTTTTAACACATAAGTTAGTCTCCCTTCGAATGTATTCACATCCATATTTCTTAACAAATTCCACAAAAATAAAAGAATCGGTTACACCAAGATCAAATAACGCATAGGCATAACTAGAAGACACTAGGATAATATCTGCCACCATGTCGTTAGAAGTCTAAAAATCTTGTTGAGTAAGTGTATAAACCCGCCCATTAGTCATTGGTCTCTGAAATTTGTCTTTCTTTTGATTTGTAGTCATTACAGTTGTCGAAGCTTTTTTATCCATGTGTAAGTTCCTCTTGATCTCTTGTCCATCTCTATTAGGGCACTCAACTGTCATATGACCGCGTTATCCACAGGTAAAATAAGTTCTAGTATTCCAGTAATATTCACTCTCAGAATGAAATACATTGCATCTGGAGCATTGTGGCTGATCTCTCTGTCTGTCACTACCACCAAAAGAACGATTTTTCCAACTGCCACAAGATGTAGTGCTTTGCCTTTTGGCTTTTCCCCCTTAACCCCAATTGCTTTTAAAACTTGAAGAGGTCAGCCACTCTTTTTAATTGTTACCATTGCCCTTTTGAACTTCCTTAAGACCTCTTTCAACCAATGAAGCTTTACTCACCATTATTCCGTATGTAACTAACTCAAAAGGCATCACTCCTTATTTAATTTGTGGCTTTAATTTTTTCTCAAACCTTCGTGCTCGACTTTCTTCATCTGCCACAAGTGTTGGGGCAAATTTGGACAACTTTGTAAATTCAGCTTCATATTCAGCTATTGACATATTCTTATGCTATAGTTTGATAAATTCTTTTTCTTCCTGAAGACGAATGCTTTTAGGGAAGTACTTGTTATTAAAAGCATCCTTAAACATTGCCTATGTATATCGATTTGCATCATTTTCATGTCTGAGTTTCTCCATCTACTACTAATCATAAGCACTTCCTTGCAACGTATAGGAAGTATAAGAAACTTTTCTTCATCTGTACATTCTAAAACAACAAACAACTAATTCCATCTCTATCACCCATTTTTTGCCTTTAAAGGATCTGTGGTTCCCTCAAATATAGGTGGAACCAATCTTTTAAGCTTTGCGAAACCACTATGCTGCCTCTGTTGTGCCCTTACACTTTGTTGCATTTGCTACTGATACTCCAAAAGCCTAGTTAGGTCAGTACATGTGATGGCTTGTTGTTGTACCACCCCTATCAAAGTCTACATCAACTAGAACATCTCAGTTGGATTGAGAACCTTGGGTTGTTCATTTCCACTATGCTGTTGATCTTGACTGTTAATGTTTACACGAGAACCTTCAAGAACTCTAGCTGTATTTCTTCGTTATTCACTGCAAATAGCTAGCTGATTTGGTTGACCAATTTGGGGGTAATCAACAATTTCTGCAATTCTCCTAGAATGTGCCATATCAACCTATATACAGACATAGTTATACCATACTATTTTTTTAAAAAAATAACAAGTAATAACAATATCAAAACATAATTGAGTTTCCCAACTTATTGCCAACCCATCTTACCACTATGTTTTAAGAATTTCAATCAAAATAAAAATTTAAACTCTGATACCAATATATTGGCACACTCAAACCACATGACAATGCCACGCACCCATTTTTGAGTATACAAGGCTAAGAACTAACAATCAAATTTTCTCTTTAATATAAAAATTCAATGAAAATTCAAAAATAAACTACGTTTAATATCTAAAAAAAAACATAATCCAAGTCAATATCCAAAAAGACTCAAACAATCATAATTAAAATCTATCTCATATTCCAAGTCTAGATAAACAAATAAATTAGTCCTACTCTCAAGAGCAGCTCTACTCTTCAGGATCTATAAAAATAAGTAAAATAAACCATGAGTTTAACAACTCAGCAAATCAGCCATTACCATCATTAACTGGATAAAGTATGTAGAAAAAAAATGCAATGAAAGCAAAAGTCACCATTTTGTTTTTCTAATATTCGATTAGTAGAAGACAAGTTTAATTCAAAAGATATTATAAGAACTAAAATAGCTTTATGTGTTTTTCTTTCAACAGAACAACAGAGTATTTCGATAATATTGACACAAAAAAAAATCGATATTCAATGATTCGATAGTCCAATAATTCAATTATTATAACTCAAGTCTAAATCGATTACGGTCATATCAGCTCGTGATAAAACCCAGAATCACACATAGGCCAGTGACGAAGCTCCAGAATAAACTAATTTCTATGCCAATATTTAATCCGTATTAGTTGGGGTCCGGATCATATTCAAACTAGAGTCATATTTAAAATTAAACAGATGTGCTCATAATAAATATTTTTTTTCAAAAAGACTATTTTTGAATATTCTAAAAACATAATTGGAATTTCATACTTGATCCAACAATTTTTCTTTAATAAAACGAGTAGGAAAATAAATATTTTTTTTTCAATAGAGATATATATTCCAAAGAACCTTTTTATCCTAAAACAGATATTGAAAAGAATTTTAGGAATAAAAAAGACTAACAATGGTAGAAAGCTATGTACCTCCTAACAAAACCTCCTCTAATACTTTTTCAAAATTCGTCAAACTTATTACAATTGAACCTAATATCAAATTGACAATAAATTAGAAATAAAGATAATATAAAATTTCTTTATTTTACTTGTCCAGTTATTTATTTTTCCTGTTCAATACCCAATATATATAAAAAATTAAAACCCCCAAAATAACTTTATTCATACCAGATAATAACATCGAATCTGCCTCATCAATTATACAGCCAACTTACAATCCAAATTATGTGTACTTGTACAATGGCTTTGGTCACCGAACAGGTTGGGTGGCTACTTGTTTTTGTACTTGACTTGGGCTCTGATTGACAAATAGAAACTTTGGCTTTTTAGCTGTTTGGTTAAAAACATCAAAAAGTTAAGATTGTTTATCTGATAAAAAAAATTAAAAAGTTAAAAAATAAAATCAAAACACAAACTCTCAAAATATTCAATTCAAACTCCATCACTTTTAAAATGCAATAATACATCTTATTCAAAATTTATTTACTATCACTAATAACTACATATAATTGTTAATATCAAATACACACTACAAGAAAAAGCATCAACAGCGACGAGAATAATCGTCGCTACAAATCTAAAATTCGTCGCCCAAAACCTTTCGCGACGTTTCAATTTCATCGCCAACTTGTAGCGGAACCCTAGAAAGATCTACCGCGACGATTTTTTGTCATCGCGACAGGTCAACATGTACCGGCGACAGAATCGTCGGTAATGACCTACCTTTGTTTACTATGGCATTCGTCGCTAATGGTAATCATCCACGACAATCCGAATTCGTCAGCAATGATGTCTCTTTGCCTACAGGGGCAGTCGTCGCTAATGGTAACCAACGACAAGGCAATTGCGTCGCTAATGACCTATCTTTGCCTACAGAGCAGCCGTTGCTGATTCTCCTAATTCGTCGGAAATTGTCACATTTTCCAACAAAAAAGTCAATTAAATCACAATATATTTTCAGCAACAAACATCATTTTCGTTGCTAAAGGTAAAGCAAAAACAAAACTCCCATAATTAAACTATAATATTATTTTCACTAATCATACCCAAAAAACTTGTATAACACAATAATAATCACCACCAAGTGCATTTTCATTGATTCAATTCACCAAAAATTTAATAATAATAATAATGTAATTTAAAATATATCCAAATAAAATAACAAATTCTAAACATTCATCAACCGTTCAAAATATATCCAAATAAAAATAACAAGTTCCAAACATTCATCAACCGTTCAAAATATATCCAAATAAAAATAACAATTTCCAAACATTCATCAACCGTTCAAAACATATTCGAATAAAAATGATATAAATTATAAAATAGTTCATCAATTCCTCAATCCCAATAACACGATTATTATTTTAAAAACACAATAGAATCACCGATCCGTATCTATTACATGAAAAGAAAAAAAATCATTGTTAAACTCTATATAGTAAACATAAAATTAATCAAATTAAAAAAATTTAAATTACATCAATTTTCTTTTCATTATCTAACATAAATTTTCATTGAGGTGCCCAGTATTAGTACAAGTTTCTTTGGCCTAGTAATGTGTACATGTCCGGACCTTAAATTAATGTGTGGTTTGTTTTCACAAGTCACATTACTCTAAATTGACATGTGCGTACGAGTTTTAGAGTCATTTGATTGTTTATCCAAAGTTTTGACCTCCTACTGCTTTTTGCGATTTTTTAAGTTTCAAGGCTAACAAACTTTTATCTAATTCTCAAACCGGACGTTAAATTAACGTGTGATTTGTTTTCACAAGTCATATTATTCTAGATTGACTTGTTCGTACGAGTTTTAGACCCATTTGATGGCTTATCCAAAGTTTTGACCCCTAACTCTCAAAATCTTGAAAAAAATTCGATAACTAGATTAAATTTTAGTACTATAGGTAGACTTACCAAGAAGAGCTTGATCCACCACTACCATTGTCGCGTTAGGACCATGACACTCCCATTTGGCGAACCACAAAATCTTGAAAAGTCTCGAACTTCTTATTATTTGCTTCAATGGTTTCTTGTACTGCTACTTTATTGACTCTTGTTGCTCCTTTATCATTTCTTCTTGGATCTTGTTCAACTCATTCAATGTTTTCACTTTATCTCGAAAAGTTTGGACCTCTTGTTGCGATTGTGCAGTCGAACTTCTAGATGATGACGACCTTTCACCAATTCTATATCCTTTTAAGTAATCGGAGTGCTTTTCCAGTACATCAATCGCCATCTACTCCTGTGTAATTGGTTCCGCTCCAGGTTGTGATGCCGCCTCATGTAACGTTTCAAACTTTGCCTGAAATATTTATAAAATGTTAAACAATTAGTAATAATATTA
>JAULJZ010132829.1:0-10858 GCA_032270985.1 Heliamphora pulchella | reverse complement strand
AACAGCCAACAATTGTAGGGCCTTCTCGCATTATTAGATGGATAGAGAAAAATGCACTTGTCAGGTCCTGGTTATTATATTCTATGCAACGTTCCATTAGTCGTAGTTTTATATTATTGGATACAACTCATAAGATTTGGTCCACTTCTGCTCAGAATTACTCTTAAACTAGCAATAATGCTCAACTTTATGAATTACGAAAGAAGCTTCGTGCCTTGGATCAAAAAGACTAGTCTCTTTCTCAGTATTTCAGTGAGTTGACCAGTTTGTGGAATGAGATTAATTATTATTAGGATTTTCAAATTATGTGTACTACTGATACTAGCCTTTCAGAAGATAATGAAAAAAGAGCGAGTTCATAATTTTCTTGTGGGCCTAAATGTTGAATATGATCTAATCTGTGTTTAGATTCTAGGTTAAGATCTGTTTCCTACTTTGAGGTAGGTGTATGCTTATGTTCAGCAGGAGAGAGTCGGCACAGGCAATGGTTTCCTTTCTAGTCAGGAACATTCTGTGCTAACTGTCACGTCCCTCACCCGACCAGGCCAGCTAACTCATTCTAGATCTGGGGAGAAGAGTGGATCGATAGCTCGAGCTTAGTTATGCTGCGAGCATTGTGGCAAGCCCTGTCATACTATCGACCATTGTTTGAAGTTACATGGTCATCCCCCTCCGAGACGTGGAGGTGGCCGTGGTGGAAGACGTAGCGGACCCATACGCTCCCACGTTCATCTTTCTGAGACCTCTACTGACCCATCCGGTGAGACTGACCATCTATTTAAGGCTAAATTGACTATTTTCAGGCACCTGATAGCTTGTGTTGACATCTCTCCTTCTACTGCCTCCACTTCCTACTCTAACTTCGCTTACTCAGGTATATCTCCCTGTGTAGTTAGTATTGTTACCTCTCATAGTCCTTGGATAATTGACCCAGGTGCCACTGATCATATGACTGGGTCTTCCATCTTGTTTTCTTTTTATTCTACTTGTTCTGGTAAAAATAACGTTCGCATAGCCGATGAGTCTTTATCATCAATATCTGGCAAAAGTTCTATCCATTGCTCTTCCACACTTTCTCTCTCATCTGTCTCATATGTTCCCAATCTTTCTACTAATCTATTATCTGTTATTCGTCTTACTAGTTCATTAAACTATTATGTAATGTTTTTCCCACTCATTGTGTTTTTCAAGAACTGGTGATGGGAAGAACAATTGACAGTGTTTAGTGCACATGGTGGACTATATTTACTGGATATTCCGTCTTCCTCTTCCCTTTCACCTTCGCTGTCTGGCTACGCTCTCCATGTGAATACAAGAACGTTACTCTTGCAAGTGCATCAGTGGCATCGTTGTTTGGGGCATCCTTCTTTTGGAGTTTTAGAGATACTTTTTCCTCTTTAGTTAAATATTGTTCTAGAAGTACCTTTTGTTGTGAGGCTTGTGAACTTGTCAAACATAAACAGTCTATTTACCCTTCACTTAATAAACACAGTGATTTTCCATTTATAATTATCCATTCCGATGTTTGGGGCTCTTCACCAGTTACTTCTATTTCTAATTATCGGTGGTTTTGTGACTTTTATTGACTGTTATTCTCGTGTCACTTAGGTTTATTTACTTCGCACTAAGAATGAAATTTTTTCATATTTCCAAAATTTTCATCGCTTGGTGCATATTCAGTTTGACGCCAATATCAAGATTCTTCATACTGATAATGGAACCAAGTATCTTGATAGAGGTTTTCGCACCTATCTGGAGACTCGTGGTATTCTATTCCAGACGAGCTGTGTACGCACTCTTGAACAAAATAGAGTTGCGGAACGAAAAAACCGTCACCTTCTTGTAGTTGCCCGTTCTCTTCTTTTCACTATGCATGTTCTCAAGTCATTCTGGAGATAGGTTATCCTCATTACTGCCTATCTTATCAATCGTTTGACTTCTAGTGTCCTTCAATTGAAAACCCCTTTGAAACTTCTTCCCACGTCTCCATCTATCTCTTCTCTTTCGCCTAGGATTTTTGGGTATACTTGTTTTGTTCATGCACCTAAACACCCAAATGACAAATTGGATTATAAGGCTATTAAATGTATCTTCATTGGCTACTCTGCTACCCAAAAAGACTATAAATGCTACTCTCTTCCCACTTACAAAGAGTTTGTCAGTATAGAAGTTACTTTTGGGGAGATTGAGTCCTTTTTTCGCCCCTCTAAGACATCTCTTCCGAGGGAGACATGTAAATTGGAAGAGATACTATCATCGGATACACAAATTTAACCTAATCAGGAGTCTCCCGGGTTCATCTTTCCCAATCTTACACAACATGACCTTATTCCTACTGAGGGGAAGAAGGAAGAGTTAGGTGAGAGGGAAACATAGTAAGATGATGTTGAAAGATTAGATAGAATTGATCTACATACTTATTCTCGATATTCTCGATATCAGAAGAATCAGAGCGCTTATACACCACTGCCACCTTGCCCATTGCTATCTCCGCCCCTTGTTTCAGTTTCCTCCACTATTTCATCGGGTAATGAATCTTCTGTTGTTGATCTTGATACTCGTGACTAATCTATTGCCCTTTGAAAATGCGTTAGGACGTGTACTCAGCATCCAATTTCACAATTTGTCTCATATGATTCATTTCAAACTCATATCGTGTTTTTGTCTCGTCTTTGTCCTCTATATCGATCCTGTAGGGTCGGAAGGAATCGATTGTGGACTTCAAGAGGAAAAAGGCTATGATGGAAGAGATGATAGCTTTGAAAAGGAATAGTACTTGGGAGTTAGCCTCTCTTCCAAAAGGGAAGAAGCTAGTTGGGTGCAAATTGATATTTACCATCAAACACAAAGCAGATGGGTCGGTTGAAAGATTAAAAGCAAGATTAGTTGTTAAGAACTTTACCCAGAATTATGGTATTGATTATTAGGAGACTTTAGCTCTGATAGCCAAAATGAATTCAGTTTGCATACTTTTGTCTTGTCTTGCTACTATGGGTTGGCCACTCTAACAATTGGATGTAAAGAATGCATTCTTCCATAGAGACTTAGAGGAAGAGGTGTATATGAATGTATCACGAGGTTTCTCATCCCGTGAAACTGACGGGAAGGTGTGCAAATAGAAGAATGCTTTATATAGGCTCAAATAACCTCCATGAGCCTAGTTTGAAAATGTCTTCAAGGCTATGCTAAAATTTGGATACCGACAGAATCATGCAGATCATACCATGTTAATCAAGTGTGGTAATAATAAGCTCACAATCCTTATTATATGTGCTGATGACATAGTTGTGATTGAAAATTATAGAAAATTATGCAAAAGAGGTGTCTCATCTCAAGGCAAGTCTAGCTAAAGAGTTTGAGATGAAAAATTCGGGGACGTTACGATAATTTCTTAGGATTGAGGTAGCTAGATCAAATCATGGCATCTTCATTTCCCAAAGAAAGTAAATTCTTAATCAACTAGAGGAAACTGACATGTTGGGTTGTTGACTAGCAGATTTGCCTATTGGGGGCTAATCAGTGCCTATTGAGGCTTGTGGGAAGACTAATATATCTATCTCATACTCAACCTGAAATTGCCTATGCTGTAAGGGTTGTCAGTCAGTTCATGCATGATCCCCGTAGTGGCGTAGTGCACATCTTGATGCTGTTTATTGCATTTTGCAATATCTTAAGTTTACCCCTGGAAAAGAATTTCTGTTTTCTAATCATAGTCACTTGAAATTATAAACTTTCACAGATGCAGACTGAGCTAGTTCAGTTGATGAAAGGCGGTCTACATCGGGATATTGCACATTTGTAGAAGGTAATCTAGTTACTTGGAGAAGTAAAAAACAGACAGTGGTAGCTACATCAAGTGTAGAGACTGAGTACAGGGCAATAACACATGGCACTTATGAACTTCTATAGCTCCAAGGTCTATTGAAGAATTTGAGTTTTGAAGGTGAAAAACCTATGAAGTTGTATTATGACAATAAAACTGCCTTCAACATCGCCCATAACCCAGCACAACATAACAAAATGAAGCATACAAAAATTTAAGGACATTTCATTAAGGAGAAACTATGCAAGGGTTTAATTTGTATGCCATTTGTGAATTCTACGGATCAATTAGCAGATATTTTTACTAAAGGACTTAGTAATAAGAAATTTCACCCCATTATATGTAAGTTGAGTATGAGAAATATCTATACCTCAACTTGAGCAAAAGTGTTAAGTTTAAGGACATAATTGTTTTGTACGTTGGTCTCATATAAATAATAGTGATAGGAGAACTAATCCTAATTTTGGTTGCTCTTCCGTTCACCACAACAACAATTCTCACTTTTTTCTCTCTTTTCGTCTTCTACGGTATTCTTAACATCTCTATCTCCCTCTCTTGTCTATCTATATCCAGGAATATAAACCAACATAGGGAGATCATAACATTAAACTTTTGCGAAGCCAGATAAGAGAGACATCTCTAAGCTTTGAGGGCAACATTTCCACCAATTGGAATTTTGTTTTGGCAACTTCAAAATTTCGGGATTTCCTCTTCTCTCCCAATTTTGCTTGGGTTGAGGTAGGTTTTCTATGCTCTTTAGAGTAAGATGGGTGATTTTAAAATTATTGCATAAATTGGTTTAAGGTTCTATATTTCAGTATCAAAATACATATCAATATCAATGATAAGGCAATGAATCAGATGATACAATCGCAGTATTAGAATAACTAATATTAGTAATAAGGCTATGTATCAGCCAATATCAGATAATATCAATTAATATTGATAAATATTAGTACCAGATATCCAAGATTTTATTTTATATATCGGCCGATATTTAAAATCCTGGTTGGTTAGGTTGCGCTTTTAGGTTAGTTTGATTGGGTTGGGGTTTTAGGATGTTTATGAAAACGCACTCATGTATTGAGATGTGTGTATTGAAGAATATCTTGGATATTTCGTAACATGTTGAGATGCATGCATTGAATAACTTCATGGATTTTGTTTAGAATCAAGATATGACATACTTTAGGGAACATTCAAATTTGAGTTTTGTTAAAAAATTTATAAATTAGGGTTTCATGTTCAATTTAGGTAAAATTAGCTATATTTGATGAAATTGTGAAATTCGTAATGTGTACTTGTGATTTAAATGTTATAAACGCATGGTTTGTGAAATGGTGGGAATTTTATCGAGATTGGGTTAGTGTGAATTGTATGGAAAATTGGTTACATGGTGAGAAATGGTTATGGAAGATGGAAGTAGGAAGGTTTGGTGTGAGTTTTGAAATCAAGGCGATTTTAAAAATTTTGGGTTCAAACAAAAATTTGTGCTGAGTTGATCTTCAGTGTTGCATGTTTCGAGACTTGACTCAACCAGGTCAAGAGATTGATGTTCAATAGATTTTTGGTTGTTTTATGTTGTGTCAGGGGAAAGGAATGTGATTTGTGACATGCAGAATCGGAAATGTATGCAGAATCGGAAATGTTTCGAAATGTGAATGGTTTATTTGAAAGATGGAAAATGTATTGAGGAATGTGATTGAATGAGTGTGTTGTTGGCCGGGGGGCTTAGAGATGTAAACAACTTGTTTGTGTAAGATAGTGAATTTTCTTGAAAACGGTGAATTTGGTACTTGCATCTATAGCTAATGCTTATATTGGCATGCATAGATACCACATCACATTACCTTCTTGCATGATTTTTTATTGCGTTGTTGTGCTCATGCAAAATGTTTCAAGTACTTATGTAGAGCATCGATCTTGATGACTCCGAGATATTCGTTATATATTTTGGTCTTATACGTTGGTGGGCCTTAGGCCACACTTAGATTCATGGGTGTTGTAAGACCATAAAGCCCAGATGATTTATTTTGGTGACATGTAATCAGTTAGAAGCATGATAGGAGATATCAGATAAAAGAGGTAAAATGTTTTGATATCACGTTATGGTTGTAAATTGAGTATACATAAAGATGTATGAAAATTATATTTTGCAATGCATGAGAGAATTGATGCATGTTTAGATTATGAATTAGAGAAGTGGTGGAAATACTACGAGAAGTATAGAGGCGTGGCCTTTGAGCCATTATTGATGTATATTGTCTTTTGAGCATAGGTTTTAATTGATGAATATATTTGTCTTTGAACCATTTCAAGTACTATTTTGTGCATTTCAACACTGGCGAAAATGCAACGAGAGTACTTTTAACGTAAACAAGAGTGGGAACTTTTCCCTTATTACTATCAATGTCGTCATGTCGTACGACCTCATAACACTACACCACTGAATTCATTGATGTTGTAAGAGCATAAAGTGTAAATGATTTATTTTGGTTACATGCAATCGGTTAGGAGCATGATAGGAGATATAGGATAAAAGAGGTAAATTATTTTGATATCACGTTTTGGTTGTAAATTGAGTATACATAAAGATGTATGAAAATTATATTTTGCAATGCATAGAGAATTGATTCAAGTTTAGATTAAGAACTACAGAAGTAGTGGAAATACTACGAGAAGTATGAAGGCGTGGCCTTTGAGTCTTTATTGATATATATTGTCTCTTGAGCATAGGTTTTAATTGATGCATATGTTTGTCAGATAAGAACCATTTCAAGCACCATTTTGTGCATTTCAGCAGTCAGCGCTCAATGAGCACCTAGTGTGTGCTCGAGTGCACAGGCCATTGCAGCAGCCTATGCTTGATGCCCGCTTGATGACGCTTGATGAGTACTCAAGCGCTTTCCTTCCAGATGCAAGCGCTTGAGCACTGCACTCTAGAGGCTAGTGGTGAGCGCATGAGTGCTGCAATCTATGGAGCTCTCAAGTGCGCCACCTAGTTTTGACCATTGACCCATACGGCCTTGTTTTGACCCTTTTCACTTGGGAACCTAGTTCTAATTATCCCTATACTTCATTTTTTATTTTCTTAGCCTTTGGGTCTTGTAACCAGGTCTTTCACTTTTCAGATCTCACTGTCTCAGGTCTTCAAGATTGGGGCGCAATAATAACTTGGTCCTTGTGAATAGCGAAGGATTCACAGTCATTTGAGGACAAGAATTGCTAACACCAATGTCATCGTTACCAGGCAATTTTAGTTGTGCTGATTTTAAAACTTTCTTTGTGACATCTTCAAATATCTCATTTACCACTGACAATAATAGAACAAACTCATGAAATGATTGATCATTTTATGTTTCAATCATTTTCAATTTCCTAAACAACCAATTAATATAATGCCTCGGGAAAGATGTGACAGGCCTCAATTTTAAGAGGTCCGGAGTTCAAAATTCCTTGGAATGTCAACGACACAACAAGGTATTCTAGCTTGTTTGTAAAGGAAGGGTCTAGTGGGGTGGTTTGGAGTCATATAAGAAAAATTCTTAATTTGACATGTATAAGAAGATGCTAGGAGGGGACCTTTCCCAAAGGTAAAGTCTTTATACTTGAATCCTTCATACACAAGGAGCAGGTGAAATCACAGTTTAAAAAAGTACCAAAGGGTTCACATAGAATTACTCAGTACGGTCGACCATTGTGAGTCATACCTCTACACCCATCATGGTCAGCCCGATTGTAGTAATTTGTAACTAGGACCCGTTTCTCATTGATTGCAATAGCAAGAAGCCCACACATTCCAAAAATCTGGGCTCCGATACCCAATCCTGGCAGCCTCTCCCAGTCAGCTATGAGAAACCTCACGTTAGGATCACTGCAGTTCATGGGATGCTGATGGACCCATATGTCTCGCTGCGCTTTCCTAGTAAATGGAAAATTTTCTTCATCTGATCCTGTTATCTGCAAAACAGTATGCTCACAACATTAGACCAACAATCTGATATCATAACAAGGCCATTTCAAACGTAAGGGATTCACAAGTGGATGCCTTTGAATTTCATGTAAAGAAAAACTAAATCATTTCATTCCCTTTAGTTTCTTTCACATTTGATTTTTGTACAGCACATGGATTGGAAGTTAAACAGTTAATTTTGAAGTCATTTATATAGCAGTTGGAAGTTATTTACACAATGAATGAACAAAATACGAAAGGACTATCTCACTATTCTTCTGGCTGCTTTTTGAAAAGTTTTGTGATAAAAAGAATGAAGATTGATTCATCCGGAATGCTATAAAAGACAGATTTACTTTAAGTGAAACAACTAAAAGAATATGAATGAATCAGAAAACACCCATGATAGTATCATGTCATAACCCACGGAATTTTCTAGAATTCCCTAGAATTTTTCCAAGTCTGTGACAATAGGCTGTTTTGTATTCCTTGTGAACATTCACGACTTGACAAACAGGGATCCGTCCAAAGATGGGAGCAACGGTCCCTTTCTGAGGCATCTAGAGTGGAACCGATGGAGCGAGCAAATCGTTTCATAGCTTCTAGTACAAGCAAAACAGGGATACGTCCAAAGATGGGAGCAACGGTCCCTTTCTAGGGCATCCAGAGTGGAACCGATGGAGCCAGCAAATCGTTTCATAGCTGCTAGTACAAGCAACTGAAACCAATCCCTCCTTATCTACACAATTCTTTGCCTTTTGCTCCTAAAAAATACTTGCCGAGACATTAGTTTTTACTTTTTACAGCCTTAAAGGGGGAGTGCAAACAAAATTACCATCCGGATGGATTGATATATTACACCCGCATCCATCATAGTCCTAGATCATCGTGATATTAATGTTCCATCTTACAAAAAATGCCAGAGTTAACTAACAGCAAAGATTATGTAGATGCAATGACGTGAGTCTACCAGCACATTTCTTCTCCAGGAACATGTTAAGCCTATTCAATTGCATGCGTGCAGGGATAACGAACTAATTGTCTTGTTCCATGGCATGTGCTACAAAGATGCATGTCTCAGCAATTTATTAAGAAATATTGATTCCACCAGAAATGGAGAATCGGAAGTACACTATGCAAAAGCGTTGAATTGAATTTGAAATCCAAGGTCGGTTTGAAACCCTCTTATACATACCACATAATATGTATAAATGAGCAAAATCCCATGTAGCTAAAATTATATTTCCAGTTACCTTGTAGTAAGCTAATAACTACCAGTGAAACAAATCAGCATTGGTGGCAATTTTTTTCACTCGAATTGGAGCTAGTTTCTTTTTTATTTAATTTTTTTTCTTGCTTTGACCGGTGGACTTCTTGTTCCCCTTCCTTATTGTACTTTCTGTCTCTTTTAATAAGATTTTCTTCTTCGTTGCCGATCCAAAAAAAAAAAATTCCATTGGTCAATATCAGGGAAACATACCCAGGGAGGATAAGCACCTTCAGATATAGCTTGATGCCGATAATACCTCAGCTGCTCATTAGTTGTTGACAATGGGTAAGTATCTAAGAATCCCTTCCACAGTGTCCAAGGTGGGAGACTTCCATTATCAACTCGGTTATCAAGAAGTTTGTTTGCTTGTGACCTGAACTTGCAGTTCTCCAAGTGAGGAGCTTTGGGCACATTAGATCTGTTCAGTCCAATGCCTTGCAGCAATTCGCCTTCACCTTTTATTGGTTTGTTTAATAAAGCACTCCAAGTCGAGTATAAAAGGGACGCTCTCTCATCAATTAAGTTCTCAACACTTTCATGTGAATACACCAATCTCTCTATTTTTTTTGGTTTAAGATTGCAGTCTCCTTGGGTAACCATATCTGCAATATACAAGAAGTTCACGGCCTTTAGGAATACAACAATAATTTCAGAATGCAAATCATTTCCATCATAACTACATTTCACAATTTGAAAAGAGGGGTCTGATTTTATTTTATTTTTTTTGAATTGTGATAATTAAAAAACCATACCTGGCCAAGCTATTATCAACTTTTACTGAATAATGCAAATAGGTGTTTAT
Organism: Heliamphora pulchella; assembly: GCA_032270985.1. Lineage (NCBI taxonomy): Eukaryota > Viridiplantae > Streptophyta > Magnoliopsida > Ericales > Sarraceniaceae > Heliamphora > Heliamphora pulchella. The sequence goes on along the minus strand of JAULJZ010132829.1, from coordinate 1,011 downwards.
TTATCTCCTTACAATCAAGATAAAGGGTTAATGTTGCCCAGACAAAAGTAGTTCAAATTATCATGGAGGGTTGTCGTCTTTAAAGGATGGAAATCCTAAAACTCCACTTCTCTTTAGAGACACTCAAAGGTTTACATGCAGATGGCTGTCAATAGTCTTAATCTTATCAAGATAAGTTTATGTTTGTTGAGAAATAGACTTGCCCAAACCCAAAATTATTAATAAGAATTGTTCCCAAGAATGCAATATTTGCTGGGATGGTATATGGGTTTAGACCAACTTATAAGAAAAAGGTACACAGGTTTAGAGTCTTTAGAGCTAATCTCCAACATCATTTCAATGAAGTGTGTGCAGAACAGAGATTTTACCCCCTCCCTTCCACCCCCCCCCCACTACATATGTTATTCCTCAACAGCAAGTTTTACTAAAACCAGAAATTCTGGATTACTGGCGTAAGCAATTGATGGGTGAGTACACTAATCTAGACCATGATGCTTATCAACTTCTGAATGAAGTTTGATTCAAACCAAATATTATGAATTACCCTAACTTTAATGAGCTTCAAATGTACCCTATTTCATTTTCATGATGCATTTTGACTAGACAAAAATTGGCAAACAGTAATTTATTTATATGTTGAAATTCTTAAAGTTTTCAGGTTTTGTATAAAGAATAACTATCTGTATGCAATCATAAGAATGTATCTAATTGCCCAGTTGTGGAACCAAAATACTGAGATGTTTTAACTCTTAAATGGCTATTCGAGTCTCGAATTCCTTGTTCTTTTCATAACTTTTTTTTTTTTTCTTGGCTTTTAAAAAACAAAGAGAAATGTAGAACATTAGATTTTTCTGGAAAGTCTCTTGTTTTGAGTGGAAGAGGTTAAAGCCCTATAACTAGACCATGATTCAGCAACTTTGAGTAAAGTTTGAACACAAGGAAATGATGAAATTCTGCATTAGAAGTGATTCCCACGGTAGATCATACTTCAAATCTACTTCTTCGAAGCTC
>JAULJZ010132818.1:0-10858 GCA_032270985.1 Heliamphora pulchella | reverse complement strand
TTGATTAACTACTCTTTTTTCGTTTATTTTTTATTTTTTCAATTCGATAAAAAATTACAAAAAATAAATAATTTTGATAAAATAATAAAAAATACTTAAAAATTATTAAAATAAAATTTTATTCGGAAAAACATCTTAATGCTTGATTAACTACTCTTTTTTTGTTAATTTTTTATTTTCTCAATTCAACAAAAAATTCCAAAAATTAATTAATTTTGATAAAATAATAAAAAGTAATTAAAAATTATTAAAATAAAATAATCTAATAATCTATTATCTCAATCTGAAACTGTTTTTTGTTCAAAAATCATGTGAGTTTTGAATTAATGCATGGTTTATTATTTTATATTTTTATATCGATGCTTGATTACCTACTCTTTTTTTCGTTAATTTTTTTTTTCAATTCGATGAAAAATTTCAAAAAATAAATAATTTTGATAAAATAAAAAAAATACCTAAAAATTATTAAAATTAAATAATTCCATAATCCATTATCTCAAACTGTCGAGGCACACACTATGCGTGCGCAACTCAAATTAAAATAATTTAAATTAAAAAATTTAAAATTAAATAAGATTTCATCAAATGTGTTACATAATTTATTTTAGTAAGAGACAACAATTTTAAAATAATATAAAGCTTAAAAAAATAAAACTATATACTATTTGCTTTAAAAATGTAAAAATGTATCTAAAATAATGTTTCAACCGAATGAACAATATGAAACACAGTAAAAACAAAAATAAGAAAGGAATTACAGTGAAGTTATAAACCAATTGATACAAATAAAAACAGAAAATCATCCGTGCATATTCTTTTGCAAGGAAAATTATGTGTGTAAATTTTTTGTAATCATCCCACGTTTTGTTTTTTTTTGCAAATTCTTGTATGAAAAATGATTCATCATAATTAAAGTAAATGTATTATTTAAATATAGAAGAAATTAGTAATTAATTTTTTAAAAAATAATAAAAAATTGAAAAAATTTTGTAGTTTTTTTTTTTGAAAATTGTAATAGTTTTTTAAAATTCAAGTTACACATGCAACTTGTTGCCCGATCTCTAACAGATTACTTTTTAACAATTTAAGCAGTTTTATTTTTAAAATTTGCTTATATTATTTTTACGAAATATCATTTTCTTAATATGGGAATTAAGATTTTGAGGTTGTTTTCTAATTTAAAAACAAAAAATTTAAAATACTTTAAACAAAATAATACAAATAAGAAAAATAGATTTAATAAAATGTACCTAAATAAATGCATAATCAATTCTAATCTAGGCCTCTTTTTTAATTTCTTCACTAAAAAACACAACATAAATGTAATTTAAAATAAATATTAGCAATAAATGTAGGATCGTAAAAAAGAAAGAAAGAGAGAAGAGAGGGAGAGAGAAAATGAATAAAAAACAAAAAACATAATACAACAGTGAGACTACAAATAATGAGATGTAGAGAAAAAAGAACCATGGACAGTGGGTTTTTAAAAAAACCCTTGTTCACTTTCTTGAATCGGCAAAACAATAGGCACTTGCTCTCAAACTGTCACGCCCCAAACTCCGAGTCATGCAAAAAGCCTACAACCAACAATCAAATTGTCCAAACCCAACCGGGATAAAAACCATTAAGCCAAACAAGGCTAAAACCTTTGTAAAACGTACTACCGAGAATTTAGATAATTAAAAAGGAATAGCCCAAAAGACTACTGTTTCGGCCCCACGAACCAAACGATGGAAAACAAAATATCCTTTTTGGGTAATGAAAATTCCTTTGAAAAGATTTTTTGAAAGCCGTATTAAAATTGGCCTCGAAGCACAGGGGTTTTAAAGAAGCTTAAAACCATTTGAACAGCAAAAACATTGATACAACAACCCATGGTTTTCTCGAAAGCATAAACATGCATACATCCATAACAAAGGTATACGATTTACAACATGTTACAAATAAACATGAAACATATACAGAAAGGTATAAACTACCTAACAGAGACCAACAACAGGGCCTATCATCAGCCACCATCTCCGGGCACCTCAACCGACAGGACCACGTTCACCTGAAAAGGTTTTAACACAAAATTCCACACCGTGAGCCGAAACCCAATAGAAAAAGACTATAAATCTGTAAAGCAGGTTATGCAATCATAAGCATACAGGCTCAACCACAGGAGCCAAAAAGATTTTTTCAACCCAAAATCACAAGTTTTTTCATCAGGCTAATACGAGCCTCAAAAAGGTTTTACCTTATAAAACTCACCTTTCCATCTTTAAAATCATACATATCAATGAAGGCAAATATATGGTGGGAGCTAACTCAACCACAGATAAAACAACATTAAAACTAATGCGAGTAATAGTTAAAGAAAACTGTAATCAAAACATTATTTTTTTCACTCGGATCACACAACCGAGGAAAGAGAAAAAGGGTATTTTCCACCCGAAACTCACACAGCCGAGGAAAATAAAATGATAAGCTATAATAAAATAGTATGCTCCACTCGAGCTACACCACGAGGAGAAAGATAAAACAGTCTGCTCCACTCAGGCCACACAGCCGAGGAGAAAGGTATAAAATGATATTTTCCACTCAAAGCACACATCGAGGAAAATAATACAGTATAATCCACTCAAAACACGTAGCCGAGGATAAAGTAAATGAATCCTATGTACCGACTCTATCACTAGGGGACAGAGGTAGCAACTATAGACTCATGTCCAGTATCTAATCCCCATACATCATGGGACCGGTTAGATAGACACATGTTCTATACGGAGCACCACGACGAATCACTTAATTTACGGACTACGACCCCGAGGGAACTAAGCACCCATTCGCCTCAATTTACGAGGACTAACCCGAAGGACTTGAGTACCTACTCTGCGCACGTTTCTAGACGTACACCGAAGGAAACTCGTGCCAAATACACGTCATCCCGGTACATCTACGAATCATTTCACAAAATCGAACCATAGCTCAACTACGAAAAATATTTCCACGAAAAATAGTTATACATCAACATGTATAAAAAGGGATCCAACATCCATCAACATGGAGATCCATAAGCATGTAAAAACATACTTCCAAAACATTTTAAAAGTTGAGACTCAACCCCAAGGGTTAGCTCCAAATCTCCAAAAACACGTTTCTCAACGTTTTTCCAAAACTCCGTTTTCAAACCATTGTTTTGAAAACCACGGATACCCATTTGGAAAACATAGGACCTCATAATTCCATCGGAATAACATCCCACAATGAAAACCAGATCCAAAAACACAAAAATCTCAAAACTGTCCAGACCCCCCGACACACCGCTTGATCGGTTAAAAAATCGCTCGAGCGGTCTCGGACCAGTCTCAAAAAATTGGAAAACAAGTCTGGTTTTTCAACACAAAGACATGTAATTAAAACCTCTAAACACCTGTTTTGATATCCACAGGCATACTCAACCCAAAACAGCCATATAGCCTCAATAGAAACTATCAAAACCCGAAAGGGATTCTCCAAATTCGATTTCATCCAATCGAAACAACAAAAAATGATTTTAAATCAAAAACCCAATTTCTCGAGAACATAAACACCCTTTTTTGTCAACAATGAACATCCACACGTTCATCACATGGAATAAACCAACTAAAAGCGAACAACATGCTTTTTATCGAAACAACGTGGTTTAAACATGAAAAACAAGCTTAAAGGCATTTTCACGCAAAATCACTCGGTGAAAACACGTATAATTGCATATATCACCCTTAAACATCCATACAGTCTAGAATCCTACCTCATTAGGTTACAAGCCCGGAGCTTTACCAACTGGTGAAAAGCTAAAGCCGCTAAAACACAATTCCATTCGGATGGAAGTGAAGCCCACGGTGAGTACATCAAGAATCCGACCTCCAATCACCAAGATCTAAGCCCGAACACACTCAAAACTTAGAGAGAAGGTAGAGCTAGGGTTTTAGGATTTTAGGAGAGGGAAAAGGAAGCTTAGAGACTAAGCTTTGCACACATTTCAACCCATTCCACCGCCTTAAAAGCATTCTGTCCGAACAGACCGCTCGATCGGTCAAAAGACCGCTCAAGCGGTCTCCCATTCCGCTGCACTGTTATCCCAACTTCAAACAAGCATATCTCCCTTATCCGAACTCCAAATAGGGTCATTCTTATACTCAAATCGAAGCCCCGGAAGTCTACTTTCCAATGGTTCAAACTTCATACCAAAACTCATTTTGTAGAAGAAGTTATGACCAAAATAGTGAATGTATGTCACATTCCTTTACACGCTTTTCACATATTTTTGTCCGGATATCTCACAGAACCACATATCCTTCCCCGAACGCATCTTTCACGCATATCCAAGCTCAAAACATTCACCAAGGTCATGTCTTAACTCCCACTCCCATTAACACTTAATTATTTCAAAAATGAAATAGGTCGGAATCTCACAACTCTCCCCCCTTAATGGAATTTCGTCCCCAAAATTCAACTCTGAAACTCAAGCCAATACCGGTTCATTAACCATCAATCATCTCTGATGCAAACCCCAGCAAATGCTTCAGCAACTGAAATCTCAGTCCCGTGGTCACAAAACTGATACCAAGAACACAACCGTCGTCACACAAGGTAAACACGACTGGAAGATTCAACCTCCACACAAACTGCACACACGGCAAGTGCCGCTGACACCACTGCCATCCAAGAAACATCCCTGAACCCCAGATCAAAATCTAGCTCACGTTGCTAACCCTCAAAACACAACTCTCATTGATCACAACCACTCTAGCGATAAATACATGCCACGAGATCAATCCATCACGATACTTGATCTCAGACATGCTCTATTCCATAACAGGAGATAGAGACTACTACCCCTTCATTCTCACTACCACTGACTTTGATATCACGTCATCACCCTGTCGATGCCAACATCTTCATCACTGAACCTGTCCTGATGCCGATCCACGAGCAACAGCACAAACACGCAACTCCAGAGAGAAGCTCACTTACTCATCTAAAACACCAAGGAACACTTTCAAACCTTCATCCTCAATTCAATCTTCTATCACGAATCACAAGTCTCACACAGGAGAAACACCATGTAATGCACCATTGTCCCAGACGAGGTTCCACACAACTGAAAACCAATCCGGTTTCACAGCAACAAGGTCACCTCAAATCGAACAAGGTTACCGGCACCCCGCAATGCAAACCTAATCATCGTGATTCTGATAAAGCAACGCAAACCCAACGCAGAACACATACAGCATTCCCTTGAGTCCGCAATAGGCAAATATTCAGACCCAAGGCACCGACCAAAACTTGCCTTTTACATGCAGCAAGTTTCTCATGCAGAACTCATCACGACCCAACCAAATAAACAATCATGTCGACCCGAACAGGTAACGCCAAAGGACAACACTTACCACAATCGACAACCACTTTTCGACTCTAAGAACTCTAAATAGTTCCAAGTCTGTAAATAGAACAAAAGGTCAGACTCACAAAAGTATACCAAAAAGCCCACCATACGTATATCACAGCCGCACTGGTCTAACAAAATTCTCGCTCTGTCATGAGCTAAAAGCACAATCATACTCACACACAACGGTCAACAATCCTCAACTGATCACTACAAAGGAACTCTGGTGTATCAACACCGACGCCCTTATCAACTTGCATCCCTGGTCTAACAACTCGACCTCAAAGGAAGCACAACCCTACTGGTTCAACCTTCCGTTGAAACCATACTGACTAGGTCACCACAACCTATCATGTGTCCCAACTTATATGTACTCTTTTACGGTCTTTAACCGCGGGAGCAATCGAATCCCAAGTAATACACACAGATGCTTAACATCCTAAAGCATGAAGAACCCGCCTTCTAATCACCCGATCCTGACGATACACATCCCTTAGTCACAACTCTAAGGGTCACAACACAGATACAAATCCACTGGGAATCCACAGTCTACACAACTAGAACCTGAACCGACTAAAAAATTGGCATCTCTATCCACCCGAGATTAAACAACTCGCACCAGATAATCGCCTACACAAGAACTCTATCTCCGTCTAGAGAGAAGAAAAGGGTTAACAAAATCCAAGACCCAATCTCAACGTACTCCCAGTACTTCTCACACTCGGTCCTCTAAGAACCCTGTAAACTTTACCTTGAAGCCACATCGACCACAGTTAAACAGCTACTGTCATCCCTGATTACGATACTCAGATCATCCACTACACAACCTAACTCCTGCTAGGTGAACCACAATCACGTCACGGCCTCTCCGAGCAAAGGAAACCCAATCCTGAGAGTTACTAATAACTCCCACAACCATGCGGACATCTTCCGCACTTCTGCTCTCAAAGCACACATCGATCACAGGCATCGTATCCTACGATTGCTCACCTATCACCCCAGGCCAACCCAACCACACGGTTCACTACTGAACCTCATCACTCCACACTTCGTTCCCATGGGTGAACGACATACCCATCTCTGAACCTAAGGTGGAATACAAACAACTTTCGAACATATCACACTCGGGATACATCATCTCAGCACTAAGCAACCACATGCTCTCAGCATGGTTCCCAAACACGATCTCCTAATCACGAAGGTAACGACCAGACCACAAACCTATGTCCTCGTAGAAATCTCATAGAACTACTACTCGTTGCAAGTTAGAATTATAACCTGAACCCTGACATATTTTGACACAATCGCGAGCCAAGCTCTTCCCAGCATATCTGTAACTCGTACTCATTCCCATATCCTTGAGCTCACTCACTTGAAACTCAATACTCGAACCTCAAGAAGGTATGCAACGTCCAAGGTCATCAGACAACTTTAACTACCATCGACATTCTGCAAGCAGGGAGATTCCCAAAACCACTCACGTTCTGCTATCTCAACCTACACCCGGCCAAGGATTATTACACTCCCATCCACTATGTTCTCGTCCATACCCCATCCTGAGTACACGACTCATGACATAGCATGGCTCAAGACGTACCTAATCCATCACACAGCCAAACTCGACTCATAGAGGAGTTTCACAACATACTAGGCGATCGACGCTTAACCCACAACCGTACCTCTGCAACTGATAACAACTAAGTCGCACATAACTAAACCCAAACCACGGTCTCGTCGTCTCTAAGGGTGTACAGGTTATATAAAAGAAAAACAAAACATGAGACACGACGACCTAAGGTCAATCTATCATGCTATCTACCACATACCACATAATCATGCAAACACATAGCCACAACAATTATGCAGACACAACACCGATACCGAGGAGAACCGACAAGAATGACGAGTCACTTTGGATAACCTACTTAGATTCTTTGCTAGAAATCACGTCCGCAAAACGCGTTTCTAACTTGGCTCCCAAGTTTGCTAGTCCAAAGGAAAAACTAATCAATCCTAAGGTCCAACCTCCATGCTCACAAATACACAACATGTTCCAAACACAGACAACCAAACACACACACATCCTCACAAGGTGACACACCCACTTCTCCCACAGCTCAAAGGTATTCGAATCCAGAGCTCTGATACCAAGTTGTCACGCCCCAAACTTTGGGTCACGCGAAAAGCCTACAACCAATAATCAAACTGTCCAAACCCAATCGGGATAAAAACCATTAAGCCAAACAAGGCTAAAACCTTTGTAAAACGTACTACCGAGAATTTAGATAATTAAAAAGGAATAGCCCAAAAGACTACTGTTTCGGCCCCACAAACCAAACCATGGAAAACAAAATATCCTTTTTGGGTAACGAAAATTCCTTTGAAAAGATTTTGTGAAAGCCGTATTAAAATTGCCCTCGAAGCACAGGAGTTTTAAAGAAGCTTAAAACCATTTGAACTGCAAAAACATTGATACAACAACCCATGGTTCTCTCAAAAGCATAATCATTCATACATCCATAAGAAAGGTATACGGTTTACAACATGTTACAAATAAACATGAAACATATACAGAAAGGTATAAACTACCTAACAGAGACCAACAACAGGGCCTATCATCAACCACCACCTCCGGGCACCTCAACCTACAGGACCACGTTCACCTGAAAAGGTTTTAGATAAAATCTCACACCATGAGCCGAATCCTAATAGGAAAAGACTATAAAGCTGTAAAGCAGGTTATGCAATCATAAGTATACAGGCTCAACCAAAGGAGCCAAAATGGTTTTTTCAACCCAAAACCACAAGTTTTTCCATCAGGACAATACGAGCCTCAAAAAGATTTTACTCCATAAAACTCACCTTTCCATCTTAAAAATCATGCATATCAACGAATGCAAATATATGGTGGGAGCGAACTCAACCACAGATAAAATAGCATTAAAACTAATGTGAGTAATAGTTAAAGAAAACTGTAATCAAAACGTTATTTTTTTCACTCGGATCACACAATCGAGGAAAGAGAAAAAGGGTATTTTCCACCCAAAACTCACACAGCCGAGGAAAATAAAACGATAAGCTATAATAAAATAGTATGCTCCACTCAGGCTACACCACCGAGGAGAAAGATAAAACAGTATGCTTCACTTGGGCCACACAACCGAGGAGAAAGGTACAAAATGATATTTTCCACTCGAAACACACATCGAGGAAAATAATACAGTATAATCCACTCGGAACACGTAGCCGAGGATAAAGTGAATGAATCCTATGTACCGACTCTATCACTAGGGGACAGAGGTAGCAACTATAGACCCCTGTCTAGTATCTAATCCCCATACATCATGGGACAGGTTAGATACACACAGGTTCTATACGGAACAACACGACGAACCACTTAATTTACGGGCTACGACCCTGAGGGAACTAAGCGCCCATCTGCCTCAATTTACGGGGAATAAACCGAAGAACCTGAGTACCTACTCTGCGCACATTTCTGGACTTACACGTCATCCCGGTACATCTACGAATCATTTCACAAAATCGAACCACAGCTCAACTACGAAAAATATTTCCACGAAAATAGTTATACATCAACATGTATAAAAAAGGATCCAACATCCATCAACATGGAGATCCATAAGCATGTAAAAACATACTTCCAAAACGTTTTAAAAGTTGAGACTCAACCCCAAGGGTTAGCTCCAAACCTCCAAAAACACGTTTCTCAACGTTTTCCAAAAACTCTGTTTTCAAACCATCCTTTTGAAAACCACGGATACCCATTTGGAAAACATAGGACCTCACAATTCCATCAGAATAACATCCCACGATGAAAACCAAATCCAAAAACATAAAAATCTCAAAACTGTCCAGACCGCCCGACACACTACTCGACACACCGATCGGTCAAAAGACCGCTCGAGTGGTCTTGGACCTGTCTCGGGAAATCGGAAAATAGGTCAGGTTTTTCAACACAAAAACATGTAATTAAAACCTCCAAACACCTGTTTTGATACCCACTAGCATACACAACCCAAAACAACCATATAGCCTCAATAGAAACTATCAAAACCCGAATGGGATTCTCCAAATCCGATTTCATCCAACTGAAACAACGAAAAACGATTTTAAATCCAACACCCAATTTCTCGAGAACATAAACACCCATTTTTGTCAACTATGAACATCCACACGTTCATAACATGCAATAAACCAATTAAAAGCGAACAACATGCTTTTTATCGAAACAACGTAGTTTAAACATGAAAAACAAGTTTAAAGGCATTTTCAAGAAAAATCACTCGGTGAAAACACGTATAATTACATATATCACCCTAAAACATCCATATAGTCTAGAATCCTACCTCATTGGGTTACAAACCTGGAGATTTACCATCCAGTGAAAATCTAAAGCCGCCAAAACATGATTCCATTAGGATGGAAGTGAAGCCCACGGCGAGTACATCAAGAATCCGACCTCCAATCATTAAGATCCAAGCCCGAACACACTCAAAACTTAGAGAGAAGGTGGAGCTAGGATTTTAGGATTTTAGGATTTTAGGAGAGGGAAAAGGAAGCTTAGAGACTAAGCTTTGCACACTTTTCAACCCATTCCACCACCTTAAAAGCATTCTGTCCGAACAAACCGCTCGATCGGTCAAAAGACCGCTCGAGCGGTCTCCCATTCTGCTGCACTGTTATCCCAACTTCAAACAAGTATATCTCCCTCATCCGAACTCCAAATAGGGTCATTCATGTGCTCAAATCGAAGCCCCAGAAGTCTACTTTCCAATGGTTTAAACCTCATACCAAAACTCATTTTGTACAAATAGTTATGACCAAAATAGTGAAGGTATGTCGCATTCATTTACACGCTTTTCACATATTTTTGTCTGGACATCTCACAGAACCTCATATCCTTCCCCGAACACATCTTTCAGGCATATCCAAGCTCAAAACATTCACCAAGGTCATGTCTTAACTCCCACTCCCAGCAACACTCAATTATTTCAAAAATGAAATAGGTCGGGGTCTCATACAAACTATTTATTTGCCTGAAAATCTAGGGAAGATTTCGATTAAACAAATGAACTGAACATTTAAAAAAAATCAAAACTTATGAACTTGATTGTTCAGAGAAGAAACAAAAACAAAATAAAAAAATGTGAACAAACAGGCTATAGCCAAAACCAATACTGAAATCTAGTTGGAAATACTTGATAATGCAACTTGACGAGAGAGAGAGAGAGAGAGAGAGAGAGAGAGAGAGAAGCAAGGAAGTTATTCTTTTCCAAAAAAAACTGCCAGAGAGAGTGAGATGGGGGGGGAGAAGTGGTAGGACGTGCGTTTGACAAAATTTATGATCGAGTTTTTGGGTAATAAGTAGTATAGATATAAAATAATTTATTTCCATTTGTATTATATAGTATTTAAAATAATTTA
>JAULJZ010132817.1:0-26703 GCA_032270985.1 Heliamphora pulchella | reverse complement strand
TCGCCTTCATTTTCTCTATCTCATTAGGCGTCTTAGGACATTGATCCTTGGATAGAGTGATTTCATGCCTGAAAGGGAGAAACCCTTTCTTAGAATCCTATATGCTAAAACGAGTAAGGATATCATCGATATACTTTGCTTGTGATAAGCCCAACATTCTTTATTTTCGATCTCGCACAAGTTTAATCCCTAAAATGTGACTGGTTTCTCCTAAGTCCTTCATATCAAATTTTCCCGATAACCATACTTTTATCATAGATAATGCCCCCACATCATATTCGATGAGCAAAATATCATCTACATAAAGTAATAGAAAGATCACCACGCTTTCGTCACGCTTTCGTCACGTTTCTTGTATACACAAGACTCATTTGGACTCTGATCAAAATCATAAGACTTTATGGCTTGATCAAATTGAGTATTCCAATGCATTGATGTCTATTTAAGTCCATAAATGGATCTCTTAAGCTTGCACAACATATGCTTCTGGCCCTTTGCTATGAAACTGTCTGGCTGTACCATATAGATACACTCATCAAGACTTCCATTACGAAAAATTGTCTTGACATCCATTTGCCAAATTTCGTAATCGAAATGAGCAGTAATGAATAAGAGAATCTAGGTTGACTTAAGCATGGTTACAGACAAAAAAGTCTCCTCATAATTGATCCATTCTTTCTGAGTGAACCATTTTGTAACAAGCCTAACTTTGAAAGTTTCAACCTTCTTGTCTACTCCTCTCTTCCTCTTACAGATCCACTTACATCCAATGAGTTTTATTTCTTCGGGTAGTTTTCCAAGTTCCTAGACGCGATTAGAATACATAGATTCTATCTCTAAATTTATAACTTTTTGTCAAAGATCTACATCTTTATCCTAAATTACTTCATTGTAGTTACAGAATTTGGTATCTAGTTTTGCTGGGATCTTATCAAAAGACTCTCTCAAGAACATATACTGATCAAGTTGATGAACAACCCTCCCACTATGACGAGGCTTTACCTGTGTCTATGTACTAGCAGTAACACGTTGTGCAGAATCTGAACCCTGTGTATCAGCCCTCTATTCATGATTTGCACATGTCTCGATAATTCTTTAACTACGACGAGGTAGTGGGATATTAGTGACTTATGGTTCTTATTCTATTCTACTGGTATTTTTTCTCATTTTTTCTAGAACAATTTTACAATTGAGCCTGTGGTCCATAATATAATCCTCATCCAAGAATCGGGCACTGGTGCTAACAATAACATTTTAATCCTTAGGATTATAAAATAGACTACCTTTTGTTCCCTTGAGATACCCCACAAAGAAACAGACTTCTGTCCTCGGTTCCAACTTAACCGCATTCTTTTTCAGCACATGTGTTGGACACCCCTAAATTCAAATATGTCTCAGACTAGGTTTACGCCCGGTCCATAATTCTATGAGATTAGAAGGTACTGACTTAGGAGATACCAAGTTCAGAATGTAAGCCACTGTCTCTAATGCGAGTCCCCAAAACGAATCGGATAAACTTGAATAACTCATCATGGACCTTATCATCTCCAGAAGAGTCCTATTCTTTTTTTCTGCTACACCATTCTGTTGTGGAGTGTTTGGTGTATTCAACTGGAATATAATTCTTTTTGATGACAAGTAGTTTCTAAACTCTCCAAAGAGGTACTCCCGACCACGGTCGGATTATAGTGATTTGATACTTTTACCTAGATACTTCTTTTCCTTCGCATTGAATTTTTTGAACTTCTCAAAGTAGTCAAACTTACAGTGCATCAGGTAAATGTATCCATACATTGAGCAGTCATCAATGAAACTGATAAAATATTCAAAACTACCTCTAACCCGGATTATCATAAGACCACATATATCAGAGTGAACCGGTTTCAAAGGTTCTTTAGCTCTATAGCCTTTGATCAAAAAGGGCCTCTTAATTATCATACCTTATAAGCAGGATTTACAGACTGGAAGTGCCTCCACTTTTAATAAACTCAAAGGTTTATCTTTTACCAGTCTATTTATCTTTTTTAGATTAATATAACCCCAACGTAAGTACCAAGAAAATGTTTGGTTAATTAAAGAAATTTTTTTCTTATATTATAAATTAGATGTGTTATTTAATTCAGTTAGTTAAGTGTAGGAGAAATAAGAGATATGACATACAGATCATTCATAAATAAACCAAAATAAATAAAATATTTATTTTTTTCATAACCACATAGTCATCAAAATGAACAAAATATTTGTCATTTATTAAACTAGAAACCAAAATTAAATTTATTCTAATTGAAGGCATATAAAGATAATCTTTTAGAAATAATATCATACCTCTACTGAAATTGAGAGTTACATCTCTTACTGCAACTACCGGCACCCTTGTATTATTGCCCATATGCAGCTATATTTTTTCACCACTGAGCTATCTAATTTTCTAGAACCCCTATAACGAATTATAGACATGATTAGTAGTTCCTATGTCTACACACCAAGTACTGGTAGATAACACCGCTAAACATGCTTTAATCACCAGTGTACAGAAATTACCTAGTTTGTTCTACTTATTGAGAAAAATCAGACACTACTTTTTTCAATGTCCAAACTGATTACAGTGATAGCACTTGCTTTTCGGCTTCTTCAAACTAGCTTTTGGTCCCTTAACTGCTTTTGGATCTGTGGCTCCCTATGTTTGAACTTTTTTTTCTTCTTGTCTTTCAGCTTAGAGGAAGAATCTTTTTCAGCCACATACATAGCACTTGGCTTCCTAAGAATACCCTCGGCTGCTTGAAGTTCTTTAAGAAGTTCTACAAATAAAAAGTTGAGCTTATTAATGGTATAGTTTAGGCAAAACTGCTTAAAGCTATTAGACAGTGACTAGAGTATGATATCGACCTAGATTTTTTCGTCAATTTTAGCTCATAGGATCTCCAGTTCATTCAGAAGATTGATCATCTTTAAAACATGATCCTTAACTGGGATGCCTTCAGCCATGTTTGCATTTATAAGAGATTTCATGGCCACCTGCCTAGCAGCATAATTTTGGCTTCTAAACATTTTTTTGAGGTTCATAATCATGTTATAAGCACTGGGCATAGACTGATACTAATGCTACAAAACATTTGACATTAAATCCAAAATATAACAGTGAGTCATCTGATCAGCTTTCTGCCACTTCTAATGGACCTAGGTTTCTTGTTTGGTCGCCCCCACATCAAATACTAATGAACATGTCTCAGTTAATACAAACTTATAATTCTCAGCAGTTAAGACAATGCCCAAATTCTTTTTCAATCATCATAGTTTGGTCCCGTAAGTTTGTTTTCTTTGAGCATTAAAGTGAGTGGATTGAAAGCCATTTTATTCTTGAGAATCACATAATTAAAAATAACCGTTAATTATGATGAGCAAAACTTTAAATTTATTTTCATTTGATTTCCTCTACGATTTTAAAAGAAATTGGCCAGTAGCCTGATACCTTGTGAATAACATGCCTCGATGGGAGGACGTCTTGTGAGAGCCTGACCAGTTTTATTTTTTGGCGTTTTTCAACGCGTGTTTATCATTTTCGTTTTAGCATGTCTTGTATGCGTTTTTATGCGTGTTCGGATTTAGAGATGCATGCAAGATTGGTTCTCAGGGCCGTTGGGCATTGTGGTGCGAATTTAAAAAAAAAAGATATTTTCGTGGCCTATAAATATCTTGCGTTAGATATTTTCAAAACTTCTCAGCTAAGTTTCTCCTTTTCCTCTCTGCATTCTCTTTAACTTCTCGAGGGCTCAGGGCTCGGTTTTCGACGATCCAATAGCAGATCTTTAGTCTTCATGTGGTGGGCTACGTATTTATTTGGACAGAATTTCATTCTGACGAGGTAGGATCCAAGCATCGAGTTTTTGACTCAACCAGATAGAATCCTAGACTCTCATGCTATGTGTAATCATGTGTGCTTTTACCATCCTTAAATGCATGAAATCGTTTTCTGTTCGATTAATGGGGTTTTGGCTTAAAAATCATTTTTGGTCAATTTCGATTGGATGGAATTGAATTTCGAGAGTTTCTTTTGAGGCTTTATGGTAGTCTTGGGTTAGGGTATGTCCGAGTATGTTGAAAAGGGAGCTTGGTGGCTTCGATTTGGGGTTTGAATGACTAAACTCGTAGCTTAAAAATTGTTTTTGTTTGGGGTTAGTCGACTAAACTAGGTAGTTCAGTCGATTGGATCGTCATTTGGGTGGTTCAGTCGACTGAACTGGGAAGTCAATCGACTGATCAGTGTTTTAGGGAATTTTAAAAAATTTTAGTAGCCTTTTTGAGTCGACTGGGTAGGGGTCCAGTCGACTGATGTCTTGTGTAGGGGCATTTTGGTTGTTTTGGTGGTTGTGATGGTTTTTCGGTCGGTTGGGTTGCGAGGTTCTTTTAATTGGCTCTCCTCCAGTGATGTTTTAGTCGATTGAATTATGCGATTCTGTCGATTAGACTCATGAAGAGGGGTGTTAGTCATTTTTCGTCTAGGTTGGTCGTGGTGTTTCATTTTGTTGTCGTCCTCGAGATGACGTGGGTTAGATGCAATGTGAGGTGCATGGTTAGATGCGCATTGTCAGTGTACGATTGTGTGTGTGGTGGTTAGTATCGGAGGTTTGGCTTGGCCTTCGATTATGTGTCGGCTTTGTGGCACGTGTTCTCATGACGGGTTACGTGGTGCGTGGTCTCATGCTTTTAGAACTCTAATGTTGTTTATGCATGTTGTAGGACGGGTATGTGGTCATATGTGGTCATATGTGATTTTATGTGATCATGGTGCATCTAAACTCTGATTTTATGTGTGCATGTGTTGCACTGGTTAAAATTTTGATTTTAAATTTGCATAATTGGGGTGGATATTGGTCCATCAGTAGAAGTCCATAAAGAATTGCATAGTCGGGGTGGATATTGGTCCCTCAGTAAAAGTCTGTATAGATGCATTAGTTGGGGCAGATAGTGATCCTACGGTGAAAGTCTATGAAGATGTATGATGAGGGTACTTGTGGTCCTACGATTTTACCCTATGAAGTTATATGTTAACTCTGCATGTGTTACGTTATGTGAATGACATGTGTTGCATGTGGGGCTCATAGGAGTCTTGGCTCATATGAGTAGAACTTTGCTGGTGGAGCATTGTAGTTTTTATATCAAATTGTTTTCAAGATTCGCATGAGCAATGATATAAAACCATTTTTCAAGTGTTTTTCTCCTAAGACTCGTATGAGTTCAGATATAAAATCGTTTTTAAAATCGTTTTCAAGGTTTGTGTGTGTTGAAAATCGCACATTATTTTCCTAGCATATTTAGGTTTTATTTCATGCTTGTCTAGTATCTGCTGAGTTTTGGCTCACGGTATGAGATTTAAAAGTTTTTCAAGTAACGGTTACGCAGGTTGATCTGGAGGAGCCGATTGGGGGCGAAAGACCTGTAGTCTTCCTTTTTACTCTTTTTGGATCATATATGCTTATAACATGTTTCTCAGCGTTAGAGCCACGTATTGTATGCCTTCTTGGCTGTTATGTTTAATGCATGTATGTTTTACTTTGTGAGTAAACACTGAATTAGGTGTTTATATGGTTGTTTATGGGTGTTTCACGTGATCTAGAGTTTGGATCGTGACAGAATGGTATTAGAGCTTTAGATTCGAATACCTAAGAGCTATAGGAAGAGGGTGCATCACCATGTGAGGTTGATGGCGTGTGCTTGACTGCATGTGTTTAGATGTTTTGGTAGAACAAGCATGATAGCATGTTGAGTATGTGTAATGTTGTGTATATATGGGCATGGGAGTTAAACCTTAGGATTGATTAGTCTTGTCTTTGTGAAAGTCGCTATCCGAGTTGAGAATGCAATGGCAAAGAGCCACAAGGTTAGGGAGAGCAAGTCACATAAGGGGGCTTTTAGTGCTCAGTCTGAAGGGCACCAGATGAAAAGGTAGAAATCGGGGGGATCGAGTTCTTATCCCATGGGATCGCAGTTTCAGCCACGGTCGACGCCCGCACCATCTATGGGTTCATCTGGACGTTCTGAACGTCGGGAGTTAGTGTGTTACGGCTGCAGACAACGGGAACACCGTGCGAAGGATTGTCAGCAAAGAGGGCAACAGCAATAGAGTCAGACTCAGGGGAGGACCCTGCCTTCATGTTTCTAGTGTGGCCAAATGGGTCACATCTGACGAGATTATCCTCAGGGAGAGAGTGTTCAGGGTGCTACTGGAGCACATTAGGTACAGATATCGTAGAGGTGACAGAGATACGACCAGTCGCAGCAACATTTAGGGGCGCAGTTAGTGAGGACAGTAGGAGGTGCTACCTCAGGTCAGTCAGTGAGACAGCCAGGAGCCAGGGGTAATAGTGGACAGAATCAGGGGAACCAAAGGCGAGTGTATGCTCTGGTAAAGCCTAGTACGTCAGTGGCACTTGCCGTGCCGAAAATCGCAGTTAGTTCTTTGATCATATAAGGTACATTCTTAGTGTACCATTCTTGGGCCAGTGGTCTCGTTAACACCGAAGTATCGCATTCTTTCATCTCATCCGCATTCGCATTTGTATTGGGGTTTGAGATAGGTGTGTTGGGTAGTGCCTTATGTGTAGAGATGCCGATGGGTGAGACTACCGTGTTGAGACGTGTTTGTAGAGCTTGTGAGATTGAGATTACCGACCACCTCTTGGTATTTGATTTCATCATACTCGATATGACCTCGTTTGATATTATCCTGGGGATGGATTAGTTGATCACCTTTCGCGCCTTCATTGATTGTGATCGGCGACGAATGTTTGTTTACTCATCGGAGAGAGATTCCCTTTATTTTGTGGGTGATCGGGATAACAGTTTAGCACCTAAACCTCTTAGATCACGGAGCCGTGACAACCTTAGTCTCATTTTCTCTATCTTGTCGGTGAGTGAGATTGATCTCGCTCGGGGAGAGCTTCCTCCTGTTGTCTGTGAGTTTCTAGACATTTTTTCAAGTGATTTGTTTGAGCTTTTGCCACTGCGAGAAGTGAAGCTTTCCATAGACCTCGTTTTGGGGATTACCCCTATTTCTATGCCTTCATACCATTTTGCACTGGCCAAATTGGCAGAATTAAAAGTACAAGTCCAGGAGTTGTAGGACAAGGGGTTCCTTTGCCCTAGCGTGTGTCCTTAGGGGCTCCTACATTGTTTACAAAGAAGAAGGATGGGTCATTGCGCCTTTGTATAGATTCTCGTAAGTTGAACCATGTGACTGTTAAAAACAAGTATCCTATGTCTCGTATCGATGACCTATTTGACCAGCTAAAGGGGTTCGTGTTGCTTCTCGAAGATCGACATGATATCGGGTTATCACCAGTTACAGGTCAAGGAGGAAGACATTCTGAAGACGGCTTTCCGTACTCGTTATGGACATTTTGAGTTTCTAGTCATGCCTTTTAGATTGACTAATGCACCGGCAACGTTTATGGACCTTATGAATTGTATCTTTCACCCTTATCTAGATTGTTTTGTGGTAGTATTCGTAAACGACATCTTAATTTACTCATCATCGGAAGAGGAACATGAGGAGCATCTTCGGATTGCCTTGCAGTTGTTGTGGGAACATCGATTATATGCCAAGTACAACAAATGTGAGTTTTAGTTAACTGGGGTAAAGTTCTTGGGGCATGTAGTTTCGAGAGATGGGGTAACGGTGGATTCATCTAAGATCGAAGTTGTAATGGAATGGGAACGACCAAAAAATGTGTTTGAGATTCGGAGCTTCTTGGGATTGGCCGATTACTATCGTCGATTTGTGAAAGACTTCTCTAGGCATGCAGCGCCTATGGCACGCCTTACACGGAAGGGAATCAAGTTCGTGTGGAACGACAGTTGCGAGCTCGCCTTTTTAACATTGAAGACGAGATTAACCAGTGCGCCTATTCTGATTATACCAGAGAGGACTCGATTATGCCGTATATTGCGATGCATCGCACGAAGGGTTGGGTTGCGTGTTAATGCAACTGGGTAATATGGTGGCCTATGGATTGAGGCAGTTCAAGGTTCATGAGAAGAACTACCCTACACATGATTTGAAGCTCGCAGCCGTGGACTTCGATCTAAAAACCTTGAGATATTACCTATATGGAGAGCACTTTGAAGTGTTCTCGGACCATAAGAGTTTGAAATATTTGTTTTCGCAGAAGGATCTGAATTTACGCCAGAGAAGATGGATGGAGTTCTTGGGAGATTATGATTTCGATTTACATATCATCCATGCAAGGCTAATGTGGTAACCGATGCCCTTAATCGAAAGTCTTTGAGCACATTAGCACACGTGGCCGTTAGGGAGTGGAATACGCTCGGGGAGGTCGGAGAGTATAACCTTTATTTGAAAAAGTCCAGTGAGTGCGTTACCTTATTCACGGTAGTTTCTCAGCCTACCCCTATTCACCGCGTTGTTGAGGCACAACGATCTAATGCAGCGAGTTCAATGTTTTGGGAGCGAGTCCTGAGCGGCAAGGATGCCAAGGAGTGGGTTATCCATCCCGATCAGAGTTTGAGGTTTGCGAGGTGAATTTTTGTGTCGAATGTGTGTTGCGGAGACGTGCTTCATGAGTTTCATCACTCACGCTTAACAGTGCAGCCGGGTGGCACCAAGATGTATCATGACATGCGTAGGCAATTTTGGTGGAGGGGTATGAAGAAAGACATTGCGCTTTTCGTCTCGCGTTGTCTCACTTGTCAACAAGTGAAAGCCGAGCATCAGAAATCAGCGGGCTAGTTGTAACCATTGCAAGTGTCAGAATGGAAATGAGAGAACATCACCATGGATTTCGTGTCAGGCCTTCCGAGGTCACCAAGAGGGCATGATGTCATGTGGGTTGTGGTGGATAGATTAACCAAATCAGCACATTTACTACCAATTCGCATGATGGATTTGGTTGATATGCTCAGCAAGCTTTATGTGAGTGAGATTGTTAGGCTCCACGGAGTGCCAGTGTCCATCGTTTCTGACCGAGATCCTCGTTTCACGTCACATTTTTGGTAGGGTTTGCAATCAGCTTGGGGACCAGCCTACTTTTTAGTACTACTTTTCACCCACAGACGGATGGCTAGTTGGAACACACTATTCAGATACTTGAGGATATGTTACAAGTGTGTTCTCGATATTTGTGGGTCACGGGAGGACCATTTATCGTTGGTGGAATTCGCCTACAACAACAGTTATTAGTTGAGAATTGAGATGACACCTTATGAGGCATTGAATGGTAGACCATGCAGGTCACCCGTTTGTTAGACCGATGTTGGTGAGGCAACCGTGTTAGGGACCGAGCTCGTGCGCGAAACCACAGAAAAGGTCATCGCGATTCGTAAGCGTTTAGTAACCGTCCAAAACTGTTAGAAGAGTTATGCAGATAAGAGGAGGAGACCATTAGCGCTTGAGGTGGGAGACCTCGCGTTTTCTAAGGTCTCGCCACGAAATGGTTTGATGAGGTTTAGTAGGAGTGGAAAGTTATCACCGTGTTTTATTGGGCCGTTCAAGATCCTTGATAGGATTGGAGAGGTGGCCTATTGCCTAGTCTTACCATCACAGCTAGCATCCGTGCACAACGTTTTCCACGTATCGATGTTACGTAAGTATAAGCCGGACCCATCCCATGTTCTGGATTGTACGGAATTGAGAGTGGAGGATGATGTTACCTACGAGGAGAGATCAGTGAGAATCCTTGACGCTAAAAAATAAGTCTTACGAGGGAGAACCATTTGGTATGTGAAGGTGTTATGGCTTTACCACGGTGTCGAAGAAGCTACGTGGGAACGAGAGTCGGTAGTTCGTGAGAAATACCCTGAGTTGTTTGGTTCTTGATGTATACCTAATTTCAAGGACGAAATTTCCTAAGTGGGGGAGGTTGGAGTGAACCGACCTGTTTTATTTTTTAAAGAAGGATTAATTGTCGATTTTGGGTAAGAATAAAATTCTTAATTTCTGTAAGTCATTGGAGAGCATTATGAGCTTGGATACACATGTGGAGATATGTACGGTGAAGGAAATAAAGTTCCAAAAGATGTCGGGACAAAAATATGCGAAAAGTGTGAGGAAAAAAGTGGCATACCTTCACTATTTTGGTCATATCTATTTGTACAAAATGAATTCTAGTATAGGATTAGAACCATTGGAAAGGAGACTTCTTGGGCTTTAGTTTGAGCCCAAGAACAACCCTATTTGGAGTTCGGATGAAGGAGATATGCTTGTTCAAAGTCGAACTAACAATGCAATCGCGGAGACCAATTGAGCGGTCTCCAGACTGATCGATCGGTCAGTGTCGGGCAGAGGCTCTAAGTTATGGGTTTGGGGTTGGTTTCCTCATTCTTTCCTCTTCTTTCTCTCTCTAGAGCTTGTGTGAGAGCTGGGATTTGTGCTTGGAAAGTTATTGGAGCTTCCTTGGCCCTTCTTGAGAGGATTTTTTGCTTCCATCTTGATCATTTGCCCGTTAGAGGCTCAATCTAGACATTGGAGGCTTGATTCTCACCGTGTGATTGGAGATCCTCGTGATTGGAGCTAGTTTGGGGCTTTTCTTGTGGATCTAGCATCCCAAAGGTAGGATCTAAGGCTATCCTTGAATATCTATATAATATGTGTTGTATCTTTAAATTTATGAACATAAAAGCATGAAAAATGTGTTTTCGAAACCTTAGGTTAGGGTTTGATGTTGGTAAGGGTTAAATGTTAGATCTAAGGATGATTTAATATGATTCTCTCTTTCCTTTACTGTTGGATATGATTAGACTTGAGAAATATGATGAACTAGGGTTTGAAATTGGGTTTGACCCATGAAAATTGGAGATTTTGGGGTTAAGGGACCCATATGTTGAAATTAATGTGGTTATTGGTTAATTTGAGGGTTGTGATAACCTATTGCACACTTAGTCCATAAATTATGTGAAATATGGTCATGTCAAGTGAAAATGTGAGTTTTGTTGTATAAAACCGGTGAATTGTTGAACATAAACCATGTAGATAGTCAATTTGAGGTTCAAGCCCAAAATCTTGAAAATGTGAATAATGGAAAACATGTGAATGAGTTGGTTGTGTTAGGTTTGGCGAGAGGAATCATTTTGGGTTGGACTCGCATGCGTGTGTTTTGTAATGTGAATGAGTTGGTTGTATTGGATTTGGTGAGAGAAACCATTTTGGGTTGGACTCGTATGTGTGATGTGATTTAATAATTAAAGAGGACCGACTTTGGGATCCAATGATCGTTTAATTTTGGGCACGAGTTACTCCACGATGAAAAATTGAAAAACTATGCAGATTGAGTTCTCTGCCCGCCTGCTAGTGAGCCGGGAAAAGACGTTTGTCGTGTCAGGGTATAGAGCGTTCCGTTACCTCATGGAGCCTGTGTGGCTAAGTTGAGTATAACGCTACGCGGGTCTGTATGCTCGTCTGGCGTCAGTGCCTATGTTAGTAAACCATGAGTTGGTGGAATATGAGAAATGTCAATAAAGCGTGCGTATGTGTGTGCATTGTAAACGACCGAGTTGGTAAGACCTTAACTAGAGAATGGTAAGAAGCGTTGGGTTGATTGGGAATGGTAAATTGGTTAATTTCACAGAAATTAAGGAGTATGGGACGATAATCCTTTTATACAAAATTCGGTTATGCATGGGAAATTTATGTTGGGTCAAACGATATGATTTTCATTAAACTTATATGTGTTTCCCGCATAACCATCTTCATATGTCATGCATGTGTTCATTATTAGTCTTGTTTCTACGAGCTTTGGCTTATGTTGTTTAACCCATTTCAGGTGACAATGGAAAGAAAGTAGTCGAGTGAGGGGCTTGATCGTGGAGACCCCCTTTTCGTGAAGCTTTTGGATAGAATTACATTCGTATAAAAAGATTCGTTGAGATATGCATATATTGTAAATGTAATTATTTGATATCATGCCTAGGGATTGGATTTAGTTGGCAATCGTTTTGTAAGACCTTAAAGCTATTTGTACTCATGAATTGCATGTATGAGAGGACGTTTGGAATTGGTTGTATACTTTCTTACTCTTAAATCTTTGTATGGATATTACGAGGGATCACTTTTGCTATTGTTTGATATATATAGAACCTTGAAATCCTACTTTTGGTTGAGAAAATGAAGATTTTTATAAATCCTTGTGTCCGAGGGAGATTTTCGAATGACTTTGTCTCTTTTTAAAAGGTTATTTCTTTGTTTAAAAAGAGTTAAAAGATACTCAAAATATTCTATGCTTTGAAAACAGGTTTTTAGCTTGAAAATGACCTGAAGCAAGACACATTGATAGACCGATCAATCGGTCTATCGATCGGTCTTGTGATGCTCTCGGTTCTCTAGTGCAGGCAAGAGACCGATCAATTAGTCTTTTCATCGATCGATCTGTCTGTGAAAATTTTGATTTTTTTTTTGTTTTGATTCGAAGGCTCAGCTTTTGGGGTTGCTTTCTGCTCTTTTAAACTTTTCTTTTACGTTAAATTAAACCATCGGTTGGACGTATTTGAAGATTTGAACTCATTGTTTGCCTTCGTTTTGAATCGTGTCAATTAAGGTAAGCATTGGTGGGTTTTGGTTTGTAAAATAGGTTTTCTTGGATGATTCACGTGGCCTGGGTTTGGGGCGTTACGTGTACACAGTCCGATTTTATTCGATTTTAAGCTAAATCAAGAACTAAACCATTCTGAATGGTTCCAAGAGTGTAAGAACCAGAACCAAATCGTATGTATCATGGAAACTTTATGTTTAAAAAAATTATATATTTATTTGTTTTATTTTTTCAATTAAATCTTTATTTTTTATTTATGTTTTTTTATTTTACATTTTTTATCACTTATTTCATATTCTTACAATGAGAGATTCCTATTTTTATAAATAATGAATTATATTTTATTACTTTTTCTTCTATTACCAATAGTATATGAATTATATAATATTACGATGGTATGAAAAAAAATAAAAATTAAAAAAATTAAATAAAAAAAGAAGTAAAATAAAATAAATAGTATTTTTAAAATTTTTATTTATATAAAATACATAATATAAATGTTATTAATAAATGACGGATCGGTTCGATTCTATACGATTTTTTAAAATTTAATCTGGGAATCGAACCATAAAGAACGGTTCCTAATTATTTAGAACCAGAACCAAACCATTCACAAAAAAAATCGAACCAAATCATACGGTTTGGATTAATCCGAATCGATTTAACAGTTTTAATAGTTTTTTGAACACCCTTACCTAAACCTAGTTCAAGCCCGGATTGACATGACACAACTGGGTGGAAGGCAGCAGTACTAGTGTGTGTTTTGTTAAGTCATGCCCAAACCCATTGTAAAGACTTAGATTTTAGGTCATAAAGTAAATAGAGAATAAGATGAAAATTCAAGTTAGAAACTTCTTGTTAAGATGTTGAAAATTTTAATATGAAGCTTAAAAGAAAGTTATTGAAGCCAATTGCCTTGTGGACCAACCTAGCAAACAAGATTTTAAGCCCAAACATGGAATGGGCTTGAGCCAATTATAATTTCAAGTCATTAAAAAAATTATTAGCCAAATTCCTTAAGCTCCAAAATCAAAAGAATAGGCCTAAAACCCAAAATAAGGCCCATAGATTTTTTTATTCCCTTCACTTAAGTACATACTTATTATATATATAAAATAAAAAAATTAAAAGGACTGGCTAAGCCACCTAGGTAATGGGGAAGCCTCATTTGGCTTTTCTCATTTTCTAGCTAAGGGAATTAAGTTAAGTTTAAAAAGTTAAAATAAATACTTTAGTTGTCATTGCCTCCTTAAGGCTTGTCGCCCCAATATGTCCCAACAAGGCTTAAACTTGGCCACCATGTCTAGTTCCTAGCCAACAAACTAACTCTTCCTCGTTTGTTAGAACCAAACAAAACCTTTAGAATAAACCATACTTGGAGTCCAAGTTTAGGTGGGGCAAAAGTGACTTTTTCCCATTTAAGTCCCTTTTATTAAAAAGTGAGCCCTCCCTTCTTCTCCCCTGTGTAGGTTTTGGCCACTTGATTGAGAGAGAGAGAGAGAGAGAGAGGAAGAAGAAGAAAGAAAGAAAGAAAAAAAGACGAAAAGAAGAAAAGAAAAAGAAGGACAAAAAGAAAGAAAGAAGGAAGTCCATCTTTTAGCTTCAATAATTAAATAAACAATGTAAAAAACTCTCTAAACCTTTCCTTTGTACACTCAAAAATCTTTTTTCACCTCCATTCATCAAAGGCCTCTGACCAAGAACACAAATAAACTTAGGCTAAGATGAACAAATGAAAACATAGGACACTATAGTTGAGCCTTGGAGTTTTTCTTGTCTTAAATGATGATATGATGAATGTATAAGAGATATTTAATAAAAATCATACTTCTGTATAATGGATTTTAGTATTTATTTTATTCATTAATAAAAATTATTGTTTCTATTCTAATGAGAATCTGTGTTAGCAATGTTTCCAATACACTATTTATTTAACGTTATACATGTGTTCTTTTAAGTACACAATGCTACTTTTATGGCTCGGTTGGTGGGCCTAGAGCAAAAATATTTGCTTTTTCCCAACCCAAAAAGATACAACCCCTTTAGAGGGAATAATCGCATGTTCTCATCGACCCGACAGTAGTAGTTTCTGACAAATCCTATATGGATGCACATTTGTTCCAATTTCTGTAAAGATCCCGTTTCTAGGTCACAAAGTTAAGAAGAAAACAATGGGACTAAGTTAAAGGACTCAAGTAGAGGTTTACATAAAAATACAAAACCAAAAGACGAAGCATTAGGGTCGAGTCTCTTTAGGAAAGAGCACTTTGGCCATTTTTATGTTCTTTTGAGCTCAAAGATGAAATGGGCTAGCCCAAAATTATCTTAGCTCAGTTTTAAATAGGTAAGCTCAAGTTTAAGCCCAATATTAAATTAAAAGCTCAAGTTTAAGCCCAAAAACAATAATCTCAAAGATTAAGCCCAAAGCTTATACGGATAAGCCCACATTTAGGTTTTTTATCTTCTTTTCAAATAAAATAAAGTAAGTAAATATTTAGGAGATAATATGAAATGAGAGAATAAAACAAAAAAGGAAGGCTACTTAGGTGTCAGGGTTGTATACTAAAAAATATAATTTTTTATTTTATTATTTAATTTAATTTTAATAATAAAATTAGTTTTTTTATTTTATGAGAATTTTAATGAGCAATATATGCGTTTTATTATTTATTTAATATTATGCATGGATGTTTTTTATTTTACATAGTATTTAATCTGGTATGTAGAATTCAATTTACACATAAAAGATCAGATTATCGGTTCTTGTAGAATATAAATTTATAATTCACAGTTATAGATAGAATTGAACACACCATCGGTGCGGTTGTAGCACAATATTTTAGTAGATCTGTCTTAATTACGAGAAACGAAAATTATCTCTATTTCAATTATTCTACTGGATCTTACGGAGCCTGCTCATGTACGACATGATTCGGATCTGATCATAGAAAAGATTCTCTTCAAGCGAACAAGCCAATCTTTTGTATAGTGCTTACATGATGGTTGAAATAAGGACACATTTGGTTGTTAATTCCAATGTGGCAGATATATAACAATTATTCCAACTCATTGTGCTAGTACACTTTATGTGTATTAAACAGGATCAAGTTTGGATAATTAATTTTGTACTGATTATATAAATTAATTTATACCATATGATTATTATGAATGCTTATACTCTTAATCTCAAAATAATTATTATTCACATATATTTAATATTCGTAATTTGATTTATTAGAGAGTGCGAACTTTTATGGGTTTATAATCTTGGTGAGTTGGATAACGATATTAATTATATGGTGAATATTAATTATTGATGGAATCAACGTTATGAAATATCGAAATTAATGATATTCTTTTAAGAAAGCTTATAAGTTTTTAACTGAGTCAAACCCTGCAGGTGGATTTTATAATTCGACAGTCAAATAAATTAAGCAGAAATTCTTAAGAAATTTTCAAAGATATCAATTAAATATAATTGTCAGTAATTTAATTTAATTAGTAGGTATATGTAATCTTAACGTGTGGAGAATAAATAAGGATTTAATAACAGGAGGTTGAATACTACAGTTTTGATAATAAGGTTGGGAGTGAAATTATAATTCTTTAGTAGAATGAATTATAATTTATATTTTTATGAAATTACTTCTGGGTTGAGGTAAGATTTCATAATTAAATCAGAAACTCATGTTTTATTTACTCCACAGGTCTCTGCTATAGTCTATTTAAATACGGTTATAAACCCTGACGCCATAATTCATATTATTCAATTAGTCGATTAGGTGGCTAGGATTTTCACATTTTCTGAAAACCTAAGCCTAATCAATGTGGGTTTTGAAGAACACGAAGAACGTAGCCCACACTACAGTCATGTTCTAGCATTTGAGAATATAGCAGAATGCGTGTGTTAGAGATTTGACTTCTATTCAAAAATCGTTGCGGATTGTTGACTAAATTTTGTTGTAGCAATTGGAATCAATCCAATCAGATTTGAAAAAGTATAATCCTAAACTAACGTTGGGAGTATTACTAGGTTTTATTTTTTATTGTTCGATATCAAACAATTTTAATCTAGAGCTTGTTTTGGTGTTTGCCTATCCGAATTATTTTTAACTAAAATCATATACATAATCTTTGGATTTTGGCAGTTTGCCCTAACAATTGGTATCAAAGTTGTCTTTGATTATGCATGATTGTATCGTCGGTTCGGGTAGATTTAGATTGTGTTAATTCTATTTTGTAGGCAATCTAATTCCGATTTTTAATGGTCATTATGTTTGCATGTTTGATTGTATAAATTTTAATGATTATTAATTGTATAATCTTTTTTCCACGAATTTTTGGTTGTGGTAGTTTATTATGAACTCCGTAGAGGCACAGGATCAATGTAAAATAATTATTTTTTGATTCCTATTTCTTGTTTTTTATTTAAATGTAATCAAAAATCGAAAGAAGAACGAAGAACGAAGAATAGATGAAGATTGAAGAATGGTGCAGCTAGCAACGGCTGACCAGGCAGCACGCGCGTGTGGCGCGGTGATGCGTTGCGGCCAGGTGACTGCGGTGGTTGACAGGTGCGGCTGTGGCTTACAGTGTTTGTGTATTATCGAAATTCTGTTGGCTGCAGAATTTTGATTCTGACAAAGCTATAACGTTATAATTTTAATTCTGGCAGGATTACAGGTTTTCTAGATAAACATGAACTCTTTGGTTAAAGACCTTTTTAGCTCCTCTTAGTCCTTGTTGAAGATATTGTTAAGACCTATTTTTATGTCAACAATGTTATCTTCACAAAATTTCTTGTAAGAACCGAGATTAGTCTCATCAAAACATATATAGACTCTTCAACAACTAGAGTCTTTTTGTTGAAAACTCTATACACTTCGCTAGATATAGAATAACCTAAGAAAATATCATCATCAGATTTTCCATCGAACTTGCTTAAAAGTTTTTTGTTGTTGTTTAAAACAAAACATTTGCAACCAAAAATACCAAAATAATTGATGTTGAGTTTTTTTTTCACTTCACAGCTCATATGGAGTTTTCTTAAGTGAAGCTCGAATCATGGCTCTATTCACAATGTAACAAGTTGTGTTAATAGCCTCAGCCTAGAAGTACCTTGGTAGGTTGTTTCCACAAAACATGATTCTAGCCATTTCTTCTAGAGTCTTATTATTCCTCTCAATAATACCATTTTGTTGAGAGATTCTAAGAGCATAAAAGTTATGGTATACATCACTTTCATCACAAATTTTTTTTAAATCTTTATTTTCAAATTTTCTATCTTGATCACTTCTGATACTTGTGATTTGAAAACATTTTTCTATTTTGAATCTTCCGAGACAGTTTTGAAAAGGCAGCAAAGGTTTTATCCTTATAAGTTAGGAATAACACCCAGGTGTATCTAGAGAAATCATTAGCCACAACAAATGCATATCTCTTGCCTCCAAGACTAAGAGTCCTTGTTGGACCAAACAAGTCTATGTGCAATAGTTGTAATGGCCTAGAAATTGAAATCATTATTTTTGATTGAAAAATAACTTCTCACTTGTTTGCCTTGTTGACATGCATAACAGATTTTTATTTTTTTCAAATTTGAGTTGAGGCAAACCAACCACCAACTTCATTTTCAAAAGTTTTGAAATTAAATTCATGTAAGCATGTCCAAGCCTTCTATGCTATAACCAACTGTTATCACTCAAGGCAGCTAGACATTTTGTGTCATTTTTAGATAGGTCATTAAGATTAAAAATGTAAATATTTTCATGTCTATGACTTTAAAAAATAAATTTGTTGTTGGTTGAGTTTTCAATAATACACTTAGCATGATCAAAAACAACTCTGTGGCCCTTGTCACAAAGCTACCTGATGGTTAACAGGTTATGTTTCACACCAACAATAAGCAAAATATTTTCAATAGAAAGGGAAAGAGTTTTACTAATACTACTAACTCTTATAATTTTGCCCTTACTATCGTCTCCAAATGTCACAAATTCACCATCATTGGGCATAAGAGAGGCAAATATTGACTTGCCATCTATCATGTGTCATGAATAGGCACTATTAAGGTATCACATCCCTTCCTTGAATAAGGACTTGAGACACACTTGCAAAGAAGATTAAGTTTTGATTTTTGGTACCTAAATTTTCTTGGGTCCATTGGAGTTAGTTCCATGTGGGTGTATTTCCTTTAAAACCCAAACTCTTTTAGCAGGTAAAGTATGCATTTTTCTGTGTGGATAGCGTGTGACAATGTGTCCATGCTCATAAAGTGAAAGTAAGTAGGATGAGAATGATTTGATAGTATTTTAACAAAAATATTACTCAAAAGTTTTTGTTTTCTCTTTGGTTGGTAGCCTATACCAGCTCTATCAAAAACACATTTTTGCATACTTAGCAATTTTTTTAAGTTAGCTTTTCCTTGAGTAAATCTATGCACAATGTTAGTGAGATCTTGTACCATATCATTTAAAGTTTATTTTTATTTTTTAAAGAGATAACTTGATTTGACAAAGAAGATTTTTCTTCTTTTAAAGATTCATTTTCAATTGATAATAAAATAACCATTTTCGTAAGAACAACATTTTTAGCACCCATTTTTCTTAGTTATTCATGCATATCCTTAAATGTAAGTTGTAGTTCTTCTAAAAAAAAATTCATCAATTACCTCATTGTCTTTCTTGGCCGTGAGACATGGATTAACAACTTCATTATCTTCTTTTTTATCCTCGGAGCTGCTATCATCACTTTCCCCCTAAGCAGCCAACATTGCCTTCTTGAAGCCTTTTTTGTAATGCTTTTTGAGTTGAAAGCATTCGGTCTTCATGTGACCAGGCTTTTTACACTCAAAGCAGAGGATTTTATCCTTCTTGTGGACACTGTTGAATTTGCTGGTTTCACCTTTGAATTTGTTGAATTCACCTTTATGCCCATCTTCCTTAAAAATTTTTCTTCATCCTTATTTCTTATTTCTAAGAAACCTCTTGAACTTTCTTGTAATGAGAGCAAAGTCTTCATTTTCATCAGTGAAAGAATCTTCATCAGATTCATTCTCAGGGATAGAAGACTTGAAAGCAATTCCTTTATTCTTTTTGTTGTCTTTTTCATCATCCATCTTGATATTTATTTCATGAGTCATGAGTGACCCAAAAAGCTCCTTCAAGCAAAGAGTGGTGAGATGTTTAGCCTCTTGAATGGCTGTCAGCTTGGCTTTCCAACTCTTAGGCACGCACCTTAAGATTTTCTTGACCATTTCTGCATTAGTAATTACCTTATCAAGAGATTTTAGTTCATTTATAATGTCAGTGAATCTAGTAAATATTTCAAAAATTATTTCATCAAACTTCATTTTGAACAATTTATAATTATGAATAAGCATGCTAATCTTATATTCTTTGACTTGGTTAGTTCTCTCATAGATAACCTCAAGTCTATCCCATATCTCCTTGGCTGGGTCACAAGTTGAGATCCTATTGAACTCATCAGGGTGAGAGCAATATAGCAAGTTCATGGCCTTAGCATTTTTTTTATCTCTCTAATGTAAGCCTCAGTTTACTCATTTTAAGGCTTAGGGATGGTTACCCCTTCTACTACAGAGGTAGGCTTTCTAGGTCCATTTATGATGACCCTCCATAGATCATAGTCAACAGCCTGGATGTAAATCCTCATCCTGACTTTCCAATAATTGTAATTTGTTCCATTGAATAACGGAGGTCTATTGGTGGACTGGCCTTTAGGTTGAACTAGTCCAATACTGGTTGCCATGAATCCTCTTTGATTGCTAAGACACTAAATAAGAGATCAAACTCTGATATCAATTGTTAGTCCTAGGTTATCCAAGAAGGGGGTGAATTGAATTTTAAAACAATAATAATAATTTTAAAAATCTTTTCAAAAATCTTTTAATTTCACAAAAACAAATATAGTAGAGATATAATCAACAGTGAAATTAAAGAGGTAAGAGAGAGAAAGTGAAACCAGACACCAGGATTTATAGTGGTTTAATTTTTTCCAAACCTACTTCCACTCTCCAAGACTCTCTTTGAGATTTGCACTAAATTCGAATGCTTCATAGGCGAATTCAAAAGCCTTTACAGCCTTAAGAGGTTTCTACAAACATTTCATGTTTCTCTAAACTCTCTTCAGCTTTTCTTTAAGAAGTTATTTCACTCTTTTAAAGGATTACAGAGGTGACTTACCCTTTATAATAAATGAGATTAAGTCAAAGATTCACAAACAATCATTCCTTGCAATGATTTGATAATAAATGAGCAAGAAAGTGAGAGTATTTAGCTGGAGGAGTAAATATAGTAGTAAATACTTCTTTGAAGAATAAGAGCTTTCAATGCCCTCAATAGAATAGTGATCCAAAAGTTTAAAACTCTGAAATTTACTCCTTATATAGCCCACTGAAGTAAATGACTATTGGTATTTGGTGGAAGCAATTAATGCTTCTAAAAATGTTACCGTTTGAATCAGCGCACTTTTGAAATCCGTCGCAGGTGTCGACACAAATCTCTTTGATGTCGACACAAACTGGTCCTGGCCTTAGTTCTCGGGAAAATGTGTCGACTTAATGCATCGTTAGTGTCGACTCATGGTACTTTTGGTGTCGACTCATATCGGAGTTGGTGTCAACTCAAGGCTTCATGGTCTACTCATGGTGTCGACTTATGTCTTTGTTGGTGTCGACTCATATGAGAGATTTTAACTACTAAAAATTCGATGTCGATACTAATCACCTTTGGTGTTGACTCAACCAATCAACTTTGGCTATTGGAAAAATGGTGTCGACACTTCTTCACTTTGGTGTCGACCCTGCCAGTTATACTTGGCTACTGAAAAAATGGTGTCGACACTAATCGTCTTTGGCGTCAACGCAGGCAGTACGACTTGGCTATTAGAATTTCGGTGTCGACACTTGTCTTCTTTGGTGTCGACACTTGTCTTCTTTGGTGTCAACCCAAAATACATGTTTTCGGAGGGTGCCTTTGTGTCAACTCATTTGCTCTGTAGTGTTGACACATTTTGATCAGTGCTCGGGGGATGACTTGAAGTCTTTGTGTCGGCTTGTTTCTTAGATGGCATCGACACACTTTGAGTTTCCCTGATAGTGTTTAGGTGTCGACTCATGTTGTCTTTAGTGTCGACACTTAGAACCCAGAGCTCGAAGGATCACTTGGTGTCAACTCATGTGTGTGTAGATGTCGACACAAGTTGAATCCCGTTAAGGTGCTGTAGTGTCGACTCATGCGAGCATTGGTGTCGATTCATCGTGCTCATCCGGCCTTGACTTGGTGTCGACACATGTTGTAACTTGTGTCGACTCAACTTGGATCCCAATCCAATACTGGAGGTTTCGGCACAATAGATCATTGGTGTCGACATATTTGAGTTCCTAAAACATTTCAAGCAATGTTGTTAAGGTGTCAACCCTAAACTTCAATAATGTCGACACAATTGAGTTTATCAAGCGTGCTTTGCTTGTAGGTGTCGACCCAAAAGTCAATTGGTGTCGACACAAAATGTTCTGTGCAAGAACATTAAGTGTCAATCCATTTAGCGCAATGTGTCAGCACAAATGGTATAAGGTGTTGACTCATTTAATATGTAGTGTTGACACTATTTTTTTAAAAAATAATTAAATATTATCTTCTTATATCAATGAATTAGAAAATGTGAATAAATGAAATCATCAAAATCTATTAAAATACCCTTGGGCTAACATAGATGAATAAGAAGAAAATTAAAGAAAGAAGTTTCTTTTGTGAATGAGAAGTTGTAACTATTAAACATACATTTTTGTTGTGTTTTGGTTGTAAATGCTGTGAATGTTTGGAAACATCTTATGTTTGTGTTTATGTGGTGAATACTTTATGCTTGTGTATGGTTTGTTGATTTGTGGTATCAAAAACACTTCACTATTGTATGGATTAAAATATTTTATGTTATGAATGACAAATTTTAGTTTTTATATCACTGTTGAATGTTGATTGCTTGGAGATCATTTTCCTTTAAATTGAACTGTTGATCTTGATTTCGCAAATACAGTTGAATATCATGTACCGATGAATGCTATCATGAATTGTTGGATGCCATATTGATGTGTTGAATAATCTGTTAAAGGCACAAAGATAATGAGAGAACTCTTGTCAAAAATCTTTTCAAATATTTTTTAAAAAATATTGTCATCATAAAAAAGGAAAGATTGTTAGTCCGAGGGCATTTTAAATAAATATTGATGATTTTATTAATTTATATTTTCTAATTAAATAATTTTAAAAAATTATATTTAATTGTTTTCTATAAGATAGTGTCGACACTACATGCTAAATGAGTCGAGACCTTATGCCATTTGTGTTGCCATATTGCGCTAAATAGGTTGACACTTAGTGTTTTTGAACAGAACGTTTTGTGTCGACACTAATTGATTTTTGAGTCGACACTTACAGGCAAAGCACACTTAACAAACTCAAGTGTCGACACCATTGAAGTTTAGGGTCAATACCTTTAACAGTTTTGCTTGAGACATTTCAAGAACTCAAGTGTGTTGACACCTCTAGTATTGGACTAAGATCCAAATTAACTCGACACTAGTTACAATCTGTGTTGACACCAAGTCAAGGTCGGATGTGCAAGATGAGTCGACACCAATGCATGTATGAGTCAACACTTCAACACCTTGACGGGAATCAACTTGTGTCGACACCAACACGCGCATGAGTCGACTCCAATTGATCCTTTAGACTCCGGGTTCTAGTGTCAACAAGAAAGACAAGATGAGTCGACACGTAGACATCATATAGGAAACTTAAAGTGTGTCGACACTAACGAAACAATGAGTTGACATCAAGACTTTAAGTCATCCGCTGGACACTGACCCAAATGTGTCGACACTAAAGAGAAAATGAGTCGACAGAAAGGCACCCTCCGAAAACAAGAAGTTTAGGTCGACACCAAAAAAGACTAGTGTTGACACCGAAATTCGAGTGGCTAAAGTCGAACTACCTGGGTCGACACCAAAGTGATCAATGTCGACACCATTTTTTCAGTAGCCAAAGTTGATTGGCTTAGTCGACACCAAAGACGATCAGTGTTAACACTAAATTTTTAGTAGCTAAAGTTTCTCATCTGAGTCGACACCAACGAAGACATGAGTTGATACCATGAGCAGACTAAGAAGCCTTATGTTGACACCAACTCTGATGTGAGTCGACACCAAGGTCTCAGCTGAAAAATTGAAGTAATGAAAGGGTTGATATTAAATGTACCATGAGTCGACACCTCAGTGTGGGTGAAAAAAGTGCAAAAGTTTGGTCAACACTAACGATGCAGTGAGTCGACATTTTTGACCGAGAACCAAGGCCAAGACTAGTTTGTGTCGACACCAAGAAACTTTGTGTTAACACCTGCGACGGATTCAAAAAGAGCACTGGTTCAAATGGTAACTTTTTCAGAAGTATTAATTGCCTCCAACCATCAACGGTCAATTACTTTAGTGGGCTATATAAGGAGTAAATTTCATAACTTCAAATTTCTGAATTACTGTTCTATTGATTGTATTGAAAACTTTTATTCTTTTTAGAGCATTTACTGCTATATTTACTCCTCCAGCCAAATACTCTTACTTTCTTGATCATTTATTTGCAAATCATTGTAAGAAGTGATTGTTTGCGAATCTCTTATTCATTCTCATTTATTTTAAAGGGTGAGCCACCCTTGTAATCATTTAAGAAAGTGAGCTAACTTCTTAAAGAAGACCTGAAGAGAGTTTATAAAAACGGGGAATGTTTGTAAAAACTTCTTCAGGCTGTAAAGGCTTTTGAATGCTCCTGTGAAGCATTTGGTATTAGTGCAAATTTTCAAATGGAGTCTTAAGGAGTGGACGTAGGCTTGAAAAAAGTCGAACCACTATAAACCTTGGTGTCTGGTTCTACTTTCTCTCTCTTACCTCTTTAATTTCACTATTGTTAATTCTTTGCAATATTTGTTTTGTGAAATTAAAAAAAAAATTCAAAAGGTTTTTAAAATTGTTATTATTGTTTTAAAACTTAATTAATCCCTTCTTGGGTTGTCTAGGGCTAACACCTACTATTGTGCTCGATGTCATTACTGATATGCTTCTGAAGTCCCTTCTATTCCTCCTACATCTACTTCTCTCACTCCATTTTCTAAGATTTATTCTCGTTGTCATGTAGGTCCTCCACCACAAGTTTCTAGCTCTACTACACCTCAACCTGCTTCTTTGGACTTTGATCAATTTGAACGTCAGTACCTTACTAGTGATTGTCACTCATCCATAAGGTTATTTTGAGCCCAGGTCCTACGAAGAAATTTGTAATGATCCCAATTGGATCAATGCCATGAAGAATGAATTAACTGCTCTTGCAAAAACTAAAACTTGGGATTTAGTTCATCTACCTGATGGTAAGAATCTTATTGGATGCAAGTAGATCTACAAAGTGAAAACTCATGTTGATGGGTCTTTAGAGCGATATAAATCTCGCTTGTTTACTAAGGCTTTCTCTTAGGAGTATGGGATCGATTATGATGAGAGTTTTGACCCTGTTTCCAAGATGACCACAATCCACGCTCTAATTTCAGTGGCAGATGTTCATTAGTGGCCTCTATTTTAGTTAGATGTCAAGAATGCATTCCTTGATGGGTATCTTCCAGAAGAAGTTTACATGCGTCCCTCTCCATGTTATTCTCATCCTTCAGGACTTGTGTGTCATCTCCGACATGCTCTATATGACCTTAAGAAATCTCCACGTGCTTGGTATGAGCGCTTTCAATCTGTTGCTCTAAAATTGGTATTTAACCTAATACACATGACTCTGCTATGTTTACTCTGCATACGTCTACCTGTTTAGTCCTGCTCTTGTTATATGTGGATGATATGATTACTACTGG
The DNA here is from genome assembly GCA_032270985.1 of Heliamphora pulchella. Classification (NCBI taxonomy): domain Eukaryota; kingdom Viridiplantae; phylum Streptophyta; class Magnoliopsida; order Ericales; family Sarraceniaceae; genus Heliamphora; species Heliamphora pulchella. Next base: position 1,252 of record JAULJZ010132817.1, on the reverse strand, counting down.
TTTTGATTCTAATGCTATTACTAGTGTGAAGCTCCAATTATTTCAAAAGTTTAAGATGAAAGATTTGGGCCCTCTTTGTTACTTTCTTAGTATTGAGATTACTTCCTATGCTAAGGGTTATCTATTATCTCAATCCAAGTATGTTAGTTATATTCTTTCCCAAGTCAATCATCTCACTAATGACAAGAATGCTGATACTCCTATGGAGTTACATGTTAAGTTCTCTACTTTCGATGGTGTTCCTATTGATGATCCTACAAAGTATCGTGAGTTATTGACTGTTTAGTTTATCTTACTATGATTCATCCAGATGTTGCCTATGTTGTTCACATTCTTAGTCAGTTTGTCTCTGTTGCTCGATCCTCCCATTAAGCTGCCTTATTACGCATTTTGGGATACGTTCGTAGTACTATTCTTCAGTGATTACTCCATTCTTCTACTTTGAGTTTAACACTTCACGCTTATGCTGATGCTGATTGGGCTAGTGAAATCTTTGATCGAAAGTCAATTAACTTCTAATTTTTTGCATATTTCTAGGCAACTCTTTTATTTTGTGAAAAAGCAAGAAACAAATTTTGTTGCTCGCTCTACAGCTGAAGCTAAGTATTGTGCTATAACGCATGCTATTGTTGATTTCGTTTGGTTTCGTTAGCTTATGAGCGTTTGTCTCCCTTCTTCTACATCTATGTATTGTGACAACAAAAATGCTGTTTAGATTGTCCATAATTCAATGTTTCATGAGCATACAAAGTATATCAAACTTGACTGTCATTTTGTGTAATATCATCTTCAGTCAGACTTTATTTCCTTACCTTTTGTTCCATCCTCGCTGCAGTTGGCTAATTTATTCTAGGCAATCTCTCGATACTCTCTGCGCTCACCTCCTAAGTTTGAGGGGGTGCAAACGTATTTTTTAGCCTTTAGATTAATGTAGGATTAGCCTATATAGCCCCTCTATTAGTCTTGTAATATTGATTAAGCAATAATACATTCTCTAGAGCTGAATTCTACTCTAATTTTTTTTGGACACACGAAATTTTGAACATTTTACATTGTTGCACGCATTTTATAACACTAAAACTACCTTACCTTTTACCTCAAATATTCTCTATACACGACTTTCTATCATCTTTTCTTCCCGCCCTCCACCCACCATCTACCACCATCACCCAACCCTTCTCCACCCTACCCTGCCCCTCCTTGATTCTCTTGGGCCACTCCCCCCCTCCCCCCTCTCTCTCTCTCTCTCTCT